>WBMW01001777.1:199050-217594 GCA_013396635.1 Penelope pileata
GGGAACCGCAGTCCGACGCCCGCTCCCCGCTGCTTCTCGCCCGCACCTGTGGGAGTGGTGGGCCAAGCGCACGTACCACAGCGCCCGGCACAGGCGCTGCGTCGGCCCCGGGAGCTCCGCAGCCGCCTCCCCCGCCGCGCCGGGGCCGCCCAGCACCAACCGCTCGAAATAGTCGGCCAGGAAGGAGATGGGCTCCTCCGGTCGCGCCTCTAGCACCTTCAGCAGCGCCTCCCGCACCATGGCGGTGACATCGGCCTGTAGCAGGAACTCCGCCTCGCCCCCCGGCCCGCCGCCCGCCGCTGGGGCCGGGGCGGCCGCCGCCCGCCGCTTCTCGTACGCCGCCATCTTGGCTGCGGGCGGCGAAGGCGGGTCCCCGCCATCTTGGCTGCGCATAGCCATTCCGCCGGGGCAGGAAGTTCCTCTGCCGCCATCTTGAAGACTGGCAGCCAATCCTCGGGCGAAGAGGCTGTCGGGCACGCCTCCACTGGTGTCCGGCGCGACCAATCAGCGGGAGGGAGGCTGTTGCCATGGTGTCGAGGCACCGCAGCAGGGTGAGGCGGCTGGTGCCATTTTGAGTGTGGGCAAGAGATCTGCAGCTGTAGCACTGCGGACACCTGGGCCGCCATCGCTGCTGCGGGCAACGCGCCCCAGCAAACTAGAGCCCCGCAGGGGCGGAGTGAGGGCACGAACAAAAATCATAGAACGTTGGAAAAATCCTCTAAGATCACCAAGACCACCCCCAACCCATCCCCTCACGGCCACTGAGCCGTGTCCCCAGATGCCACATCTCTGTGGGGTTGTTGGGATCAAAGTGCAGGACCCGGCTCTTGGCCTTGTTGGACCTCACCCCATTGGCCCCAGCCCAGCGATCCCTCTGCGGGGCCTTCCTCAGGCAGAACAACGCTTCCTCCCAGCTTGGTGTCATCTTCCTGAGGGTGCCCTCAATCCCCTCATCCAAATAATCAATAATGATACTAACGAGGGCTGGCCCCAACGACAAACCACCTTTATTGAAAACAAACACGGCCCCGCACCACGCTCACGCCGTGGCCTCGTACCGCAGCCCTTGGGCAGCACTGGGCCTCTCCTTTTCCTTCCTCATCCACCACGGCCATGGCCATCACAGCCCTGTCCTCATCCACCATGGCCCCATCCCCGTGTCGGCAGCAGCAGCCATGGGTGAGGATTTGAAGGAGCTCTCAGGGTCCCAGCGCTGCTCGCATGGCACGCACGGAGCTCCCAGTGCCAGCCCTGGGCCTGGGGCTGCCCTTCTTGGGCTCTTCCTCCTCTCCCATTGCTGGAAACGGGCCCGGAGTTGCTCAGCCTCCTGCGAGCCCAGCAGCAGAGGGGACGATGGCACAGGGATGCGGTTAGGACAGATCGTAGTGAGATCTGAAGCGTTTCCACAGGCGGTAAGAGATGGCACCCGTCGCTATCAGTCCCAGGAGTGACATCGTTGTCCCTGTGGCTGTGGCAGGGACAGAGCTGAGTGCATCTGCAAAGACACGAGAAGGACGTGGAGTCTCAGGTGCAC
This sequence comes from Penelope pileata, assembly GCA_013396635.1. Classification (NCBI taxonomy): domain Eukaryota; kingdom Metazoa; phylum Chordata; class Aves; order Galliformes; family Cracidae; genus Penelope; species Penelope pileata. The sequence continues at coordinate 200,585 of WBMW01001777.1, forward strand.
CTCCCACACCAGCAGGTACCCAGAACAGAGTCACAGAATGGCTTTGGTTGGGAGGGACCTCAAAGACCATCCAGTTCCAACCCTGCCATGGGCTGGGTGCCCCCTAGCTCAGGGTGCCCAGGGCCCATCTGTGGCCTTGGGCACCTCCAGGGATGGGCACCCACCACCCCTCTGGGCATCCTGTGCTGTGCTTCACCACCCTTAGTGTAAAAAACTTTTTCCTTATATCCAGGAAAGCTCCTGGAGCTCCCTTCAAGCACTGGAAAGTACTGGAGCACAGCACCCAACCCCAGCACGGCTGCAGCCGCCCCCAAGGGACACACATGGGGGGCACACGTGGGGCTGTAGACCCCCAACTCACCATCTGAGACCACCAGCTGCAGGCTGGCTGCCTGGGATTGCTGTCCCAGCAGCACACACTGGTAGTGGCCCTGGTGCTGGGGCTCGGCGTGGTCCAGCTGCAACGTGGAGCCACTGCCCATGGCCTCCTCCCGGTACTGCGAGAGGGCCACAGGTGTGTGCAGCCACCGGACGGTGGCATTTTGGGTGCACCGTGCCCGGCACTCGATGCGCAGAGCTCTGCCCCGTGTCCCGTTGGGGGGCAGCGACCAGATCTGCAGGCTGCAGGCAGGTGTTGTTGCCTGGGAGCCCTGGCTGCTGCCATCTGCTGCTGTCCCCTGCGCCTCGGTTGGGTCTCCAGTGGTGGGGATCACAGTGCCAGGGCTGGGGGTTGAGGTGGTGTGAGGATGCAGCAAGGCTGTGCCCACCGTGGGGCCCTGAGGGTGCTCTGTTTTTGGGGATCCAGCAGCAGCAGTGTGCTCGAAGGTGGTCTCAGGCTCCTGCGATGCAGCGTTCGGGGCTGTGCTGGGGATGCTTGGCTCCGGGGATGGCACTGTGATGGCCGTGGGCCCAGCAGTGCTGAGGATCCCCGTCGTGGTTGTGGCAGTGCTGGGGCTCTCCGTGGAGGTGGCCACAGCCAACAGCTGCTCCATCCCAGCTGTGAACACAGAGGGTCATGGGCAGCTCAGAGCTGGGTGGTGCCTCTTCAGTGCGCTGTCCCCAGTGGGTGACGGCCACCTCCACCTGCACCCCGTGAGCACAGCAGCACCCCCAGCATGGCAGCAGGGATGGGAGAGGAACCCAGCTCCATCCCCAGCTCCATCCCCGGTACTCACCCCTCACAGCCACGGATGCCACACGGGTGAATGTCTGTGGTCCAACACTCACTGTCAGCTCACACCTGAACACCACCCCTTCTTCCACATCCTCCCCAGCCACCTGCAGCGTGGTCACGATGTCAAACAGCTCCTCGTCGGTCTCTGTTGCATCAAAATCATCACCCTTCTTCAGCACTTGGTCCCCCCCGTACAAGGTGAGCTCCAGCCCCATCAATGGGTGCACACGCTGGGCTGAGCAGCGCAGGTGGGCAGGCTGCCCTGGTACCAACACTGGAGGGTCCACATCGAGCTGCAGTGCATCCGGGAGGGCTGTGGGAGGAATGGGAAGCTGTGAATTTCCAGGGATTCAGAGCTTTGCAAGGGAAGGGGTGGGGATGCTCACAGTAAACATGCAATATCGTGGTTTGCTGGTAAAGATTCTTGCTGCAGGTGCCCAAACAGATCTTGGTGCCCTCTGTGGCCACCTTGGCATCGCTGATGCGCAGGATGCTGTGGGTGGGGAAGGTGTCGATGCTGCCCAGGTTGGTGTCCAGCCCCTTCCACTCTACTGTGCCACCAGGGCAGAGCAGAGAGCAGTTCAGCTGCACCGAGCCCCCAAACGGCACCACTGGATCCCGTGGTGCCACCACCAGCATGTTGGTTGGCCGCCCTGCACGAAGGAGGAGGGACCACAGGGGTCAGAGGAGGGGACAGACACCAGCAAACAAACAAAACAAATGGGATTTGGTTCCCTGCTTGCTGAGCAGTCCCACTCAGGCACCACCCATCTCCTTTCCCATCGCTGTAGGGACACAGGGCTCATTGAAGCCCACAGCAAAATCCAGCTGGACTCTGCCAAGGAGCAGCATCACCTCCTGGTCAGACTCTTTCCCACTGAGACTTCCCAGCTATTTAGTGGGAAATGAGCCCAAGCACCCTTCTCCCTGCAGTTTTCATCCTCCACCAGCGCTGCTGCTCCCCTGGAGCACCGGAACAGGAACGTGCATTACTTGCACACCCATCACCGGCTGCACAGCTCTGGGCACAGCAGCAAGGGTGAACAGCACTGAGAGCAGCACACAAAGAAAAGCACCAGGACCTCAGCACAGCCCCATGCAGCACAGGAGGGGGGTCAGTGTGGCTCGGGGGCACTCACCGCTGCAGCCCCCCAGCAAGCTGAGGAGGAGGAGGAGAGGAGCCAGGTCCATTGCTCACAGAGCCGGGCAGGGCAGCAGCAGCAGACAGTGGTTTTCCTTCCTTCCCTCCTGCTGGGAGCGAGTGCTGCTGGCTGGGGCTGTCCCCTTCTGGCCACCAGCCCCATCCTCAGCCCTTCTTAAAGCCCTGCAGGATCCGCCCTTGCGAGTCCCATCCGGGGGCCCCACGACCTTCCTGGCAGCAGGGTATTTCCAGAGGGGTTTTCTCATCTTATTCCAAGCTCAGCTCCCACCCAGCTCTGCAGCCCCGTGGGTCCCCATGTGGCAGTGGGGCTCCTGTTGTGTCCCCACCCCTGGGAAGCCCCGCTCAGGACAGGACCTGGTCACTTCCCCAGCTCCTCCTGCATCCCCATGGCTGGGCTGAAGGATGCTGCCTGGGTACCACACCTCCCAGCAAGCAAGCATCTCCCCAAATCATGGGGATTTGAGTCCCTCTGTGCAGAGAGGTTAAGGACCACTTTTATGGTTTGGAAGGAAAAATTGTCGTATAGATGTTATGCCATGGCACAGCCTCAATGCAGGTCCAGTACCACATCCCCATCCCCACCCAGCTGTATGGAAAGAGCCCATTTTGCGCCCTCCCACCTCCCCCCCATCTCATCCCACCGTGGGGCTGGGGAAGGTGCCAAAGGGCCAAGGGAGAGGATGTGCCCACTGCCCCCATCCTGGGGAGTGTGGGAATTCTGAGCGGGATGCAGCCGCTTCCCATGCGGGAACACTCCTGAGAAGCGGCTCCGAGCATCCTTTGGGGATGCTGGGTAATTAACCACCAGCTAATTAACCACGGGACACATTCCAGAGACCTCCCGACAGCAGGGGAAGCGCTCTGTAAACAGCTGCCATCCGAATACGCACATTCAGCTGAAGCTGCCCTGATTAATGGCTCCATGGTTTTGTTCCTTCCATCCTGTGATAACGGAGCCACTTCCCGGAGTTTCCCGCGGCCGCTGTGCTCCATCCATGGGGCCCCCAACCCATTCCCTATGGAAATGCCTGGAGCCCCACAATAGGATGGGCTAACCCTAACCCTTGGGCTGCCCCTGCTCTTCCCAGCAGTGACCCCGGGGTTCTGCAGGGTCTCATCCCCACTCCTGACCCCACTGCTCAGACCTGGAAGCACTGCATGGGTCTGTGTCCTGGGCCACCCATGGCAGCACAGCCATGAAGCATCCAGTTTATCCTCAGCATCCCTTCATCCCCTGTCCTGCAGCTCAGGTTTTTCATTTTGAGGGATTTGAAGGATTTTTCCCCCAGATTGGAAGCACACAGAAGTGATGCTTCTATTCTGAGAACACTGCCCCATCCCAAACACAGCCAAAAAAAGAGACAGAGAACAGATTACAGACACAGGGTGGAAAAAAAGCAAACTTAGGCACTGCTACAGGTTTCCATAAAACAGGAAACCTTTTAGGGCAGGGACTGATGGCTTTCAACAGCCCAAACTTTCCTCCTGGACGTCATTGCGTGCCTTCCCGATGGCCAAGAATGAGACTGTCCCAGGAGCCCTGCTCAGGAACCGACTTCAGAAGAGCATCGTGGAGTCACAGCCCAGCCCCTCACCTCGCCCTGCTGCGAAATAACTGAAAGATTTTGTTCAAAGGATGAAGGTGGCTGTTTTCCCCAGGCCAGGAGGTGAGTGTAGACAGGATGGCAACTGGCAAAGCCCAAAGTCCTTCTGAAGTTTGCTGTACGTAGCAGAGCTAGGGTTCAAATTATTGTCTTAAGCTCTTTTAGAAACGGAAAAAAAAAAAAGAGAACCATGTAAAAAACAAAAACCCCACATTTTCTAAGTTCTAAGCTGTACTTGCAGTATACAAAAATCCCTTTTTCTTCCAGTATACTGCTGCTGAGACAAGCAATTTTTCCCCCTTCAAGGGTCTTTTTTTTCCCCCAATTCAAACAACAATAGAAATAAAAAGACAATAATCTCAAAAGTCCAGAGGAAACAAATCCAAGCAGCGTAATTTATCATAGCCGGGCTGCGTTTCCAGCTCATTGCAGGATATTGGCCATCCATCAACAGCTCCATTCGGATTTGTTTATACTTCTTGCCATGATATTGTTCGCATTAGCGGGATCCTCAAGCGCTGAAAGAAACACTTCAAGGAGTGAGATAAGATCTAAATTAAGGCTGCCTGGAAATGAGGACAATGGGGTCGGGGGTGTCAATGACTGCGTGCCCCAGGCCCCGCTGCTGTGCCTGGAGGGGATGCTCGGGGCAGGAGGGATGGATGCTGTGCATGGAGCACAGGCAGCATCCCAGCTCCCACAAATCCCAAACCTCACCTGGTGCCATACACATCACCCTGCACGTCCAGCCTAGAAACCTCTTCCTTTTTTATCCAGGGAGATGAGCAGTGGGGTCAGAGCTTAACATGTTTTCAGTACCAAAGTACTTAAAATCCGGACAGCTGCTGTAGGATCAGGGTGAGTTTGAGTTGGTTCCAAGTGCTTTTTGTTCTAGAATAATTTTTTAACGAAACTGGTGAAAATAACTAAAGAATTTGTGCCCATTGAGGAGATATCAGATGTAGAAAGCCTCATGTGCAGTCTCCTGGAACCATCCCTCCAGCTGTTTGCAGGCAGGCGCTGGTCCGAAGCACACGCAGACCTGCAAAGCCATCTCGTAACAGATCAGAAGAGAGCTTCAACACAACAGGAAAGTAGCAGTTTAATAAATAATCCATCAGAGGAGAGATTAGCCAGTTCTAAACACAACTCGAACCGAAATAAATACATTTCATTGTTAAAAAAAAAAAGAGATACAGAATTGCACGCAACAGTAAACTTAGAGCCATTCTTCAGACAGCGGGCGTGCTGCCTGCCCACAATTCTTAAAGGTGATCAAAGATGTCAGCAGCCATTCGAGGGCAAATAAAAGAATAAAAACAAGTGAAAAGTTACTCATCTGCAAAAGTAATGGCAAAAGGGAAAGCAATGGTTTAACGCAGTGTATGTTCAACACGGGGTCGGTTTTTAAACTCACTTGAACCGCTGCTGTTCACGTTGGAGCTGCAGAGGAAGGGCAACAAAGCCCATTTTTGCTGTGTGTTTGGGGCATTGCTGTTTCCAACCTGAATTCTAACTCACTGCAGACAAACTCTGGGGTCCCGATGTGGAACAGCCAGGCTCAGGGGTTATACAGCAGATCCAAGGGATTTTCAGAAAAGGCTCTTTTAAAAAAAAGTTGCGTTTTGATAGAAAGTAACAAAACTTGGCAACGCTAGCTGAATGCTCTGTACAGGTTTTCCAGTCTCCACGATTGAGGCTGCAGAATTACCAGCCCTTCAGAATTAGACACATTCTTCATTCAGGTCTGGTAATTCCAGCTCCACCACAGCTCGGCCCAAGTCCTTCTCTCTCACTTAAAAGGCAGAATGGTGGGTGACGTCCCTACACCTAACGGGGAGAGGAGGTACGTGGGGTTAACCCCACTGAACCAAGTGAAAGGAACTCCAGAAACGTGAAAACAAATCCCTGTCCACTTCTAGTGCCCGTAACAAGCAGCATCTCCAGGCAAGGGGAGCAGTCCTGCCTCCACGAGGAGCCCCATCCTCCTGAGCATCCTCAGCACTGTGGGTTCTCCGGGCTTGGGAGGACACAGCTGGTCCAGCAGGAGCTGCAGTGCCAGCTGTGCTGTCCCCACAGCATCACCTCTGCCTGTGTAACTCCACGCCATGCTCCCTGCAGCACAATTTGTGTCACAGAGGCAGGTGAAGAGACCTCCTCAGAGGTGCAGCCTCCCCAGCAGCCAGCTTGCAGGCAAGAGATGCTTCAGTAGCCCGCAGCATCTGCTGGCCCCAGGCTCAGGGGTTGAAGAAGTGCCCCAAAACACTTCAGGATGGCTACTCACAAGCTGAGGACATCAGCATCACTGGAAATTCGAGTACCACGTCGTGACAGAGGAGGGCTGAGGAGTGGAGCTCCCCTGGTTTGAAGGGAACGAGGATCTGAGATGCCACAGGCAGCAGCGGCGGTGCAAAAGGGATTAGGAACACACCTGTTTCAATAAATTATTAAATATAGGAAAGGACTTCTAAAAATATATATCTATATACTTTCTATTATATAAATTACGCTTGTCTTTATTTTTTTTTGTATGGTTCTGCTATATTTTACCTGTGAAGCTTTGAGTGCCTCAGTGTGAATGAGGTAACGATGCAGTGTTTCATTTCAATTCATTGGTGTGTGAGGGACAAAACCACTTCAGTTTAATACAGTGCAAATAAACGAATCACCAGGTTCACTTGGTGAAGCTCCAGTCTGAAAAAGCTATTTATGTGAGCAATACAGAGCTGGGATCGCTGCCTAGAAGGTAAAGTGACCGGATTTGCTTCAGGAAAGGTATCTGCTGTGCACACCCAGTGCAGCCTATCCCAATAAGAAGTGTGGGGCATCACCACAATGAGTTGGAGAAAACAGAGGAAACTGGAGTCACCACAAGCCACTGAGACCTTCTAGCACTGTCCTCCAGCCCTGCAATGAGAGCTGCATAAGCAAACCCTTCTCTGCACGGACAATCACCTGCTCTTACCCTTCTGATCACAGGAGCCAAGGTCAGTGATAAACAAAATATGAATTACTTCACTTAAATGTCCTCCTCCACTAACTAACTGGTCCAGAGAACTGGTGAACAGGCATTATGCTATTAATTCAGCCCGGTCTAGGCAAGCAGTGATTCTACACCGTTAATATCTGAAAGGCTTTTAAGGGATGTACATGAAACTGCAGATCTCCATCTGTTCAGGGCCACCATCAACCAGCTCTCCCTCTGACAAGCTCACAGAAGAGGTCAGAAGCTGAGAACACCCTGCAGCTCGTGTCCCCTTTACACTCCTGGAGCAGACACCCCAGGAGAAGGGCACTGACAGCACCTGGTCCCCATCCTTGTGCCTGCTGTGGGTCAGGCCCTGACATCTGCAGGGCTGTCCAGCTGATATTTTTCATTAAATCCAGAGGCAAACGGCATTTGTGGTCACTGCTGCACAGGCACAGCGCCAGCCACCATCACCCATCTGCAAAGAACCAAGACATGAGGTGACAGTGCTCCTTTTCAGTCTTTCTCCCCTAAATTATCTGTCCTGAACCTACAGAGAAGTGATCCCTAGCAGAGAACCCAATAGCTGTTACACACACCCCATGCTGGGACAGGACTATTTTTTGGCCACTGTAACCTCAGCTCCCTGAGCCACTCATTTCTCAAGTGTTCCCAGTTTGGTCTCTACTTCCCCAGTGGTTGCCCAGTGCCATTACTTCCGATCTCACTCAACAGTTGGTTTCCTGCCCACTTCAAGATCTCTATGCATCTATAAACAACCAAGTGTTCCCCATACATTTGCCTTAGCTTCTTCCACAACTCAAGTTCAAGTCTCTGCTTCTCTTTCCAAACTGAGCTGAACCCTCTTGCAGAGGTTGCAGTTTCATTTTTCGATGAAACGAAAGCCCTCAAAGCAGGCTCAGAAATGCTACTTGGAATCCAAACCCAAAAGTTCAAACCAACTGCAATCACCATCAGGCTCTTTTGGACTGGGAAAATAAACCACACTCATTATCTGGTTTTAATATCAAGATGGCAAGAGCCTGGGGAAAAGTCAAGATGCTTTAGAAAAGCGCTCAGCAGCTAATTCTCTGACCTTTCTCTCAGGAAGCCACGCTTTAACAAAGTGCTTAGCAGAGTTTACTTGTTTCTCCTGCCTCTCAAGGAACTATTTTCTAAATGACCTTTCCAGTTCCAGAAACAAATTCCAAAAAAAAAAAAAAAATCCTTCTACCTCCTTCCTATGGAGATAGTAACAGACGTTACATCAGTGTAACAGCAACAAAACCAAAACAACAGAAAACCCCACCAGAAATACAAACCATCTAAGCATTTGTAATTCATATCACTGCCTTCCTGTCATCTGCCCATCCTCCCCTGTGAGCTGAGGACAGTTTCAATCTCTTGTCTCAGTGTCAATTGGGCCAAAATAGGCAAACTCAGATCCCCCAGCAGTGAGGGTCTCCTCAGGGGTGTTGACTATACTCCTTCAGACATGCACACTTTTCACTCAGTGTTGTTACAGTCTGGGCTGCACACACTGCACAGCACAGCTCCCAAGCCTCTCCCAGGCTGAGGTCAGCCAACCGGGCTGCGATGGGATCAGTACCAGTTATATAAGGGGATGGGGGAACGTAACAGATGCCTTGTTTTATTCTGGCTGGCACATGAGTTAGTTCACATTAGAACACAGACAATGCTAGCTCCTTAATTTTTCACTGGCGAGTTGAGGATTTGGCAGGTCACACCATGAAGTTCAGCGTTCACAACAAGGGCAGGTTTGCTTTACAGAACTATCCCTTCACGTGGAGCAGTTCGGTATCTCCCCTTTCCATCAGCACCAGATGATACAATTCCATTTTTGCACCAGCTGGGTATATTTGGCTTGAAGGGAAACCATTTCCCTTCTCGTGAGCTGCTAGTGGTACAGTCTGTTACCTCGTTTCTTCTCGCTTCCCACCCTCTCTCCCTGAACCCCAACTAAGTCCATCCTTGATCTGGAGTCGAGACACAAGCCAGGTCCTTTCTCTCCCAACCTCATACACTGCTGTCCTCGAGCAGGGGCTCCTTGCCATCCGAGCCACCAGCCTGCGGGCTGTGGGTGTGAGTCTGGGCTCCGTTACTGTGTTTCTTGTGGCTGCCTGATCTCAGTGCAAGGTTGTGTTCTGGAATGAACAAGGCCACCAGGAGCGACAGCAGGACAGAACAAGCCCCAAACAGGAAGGGAGGCCCTGGGATAATGCTGCTCTGTAGGGCAAAACAGAGGAATGATTAATGCAAAGTCAAAAGGAGCACAAGAAAAGTGAATGCTAAAGCTGAACAGCTTACCTCGTCTGTTGGGTTGGCCATGTTGGGTTTGGAGGCCTTACCCAAAGTTTCCACCTCAGCCATTTCATTCAACTCCACATGGAAGAGATAGAAGACAAAGCCATAGAGTGCTGGCCCCAGGCCATTACACAGACCCCGAATTCCAGTGATCATCCCCTGCACTACACCTGGGGACAGAGTGAGGAAAGAAAGATTTGCCTCCAGCTTTCTGAAGAAACTTGTTTTATTCAAGGATGCCTACATATCTGAAGACAGTATCAAGCATTCAGATCTACATTGACACACTCTACAGATGAAGTGGTTAGCTGGCAATGAGCTCAACACAACAGCAAGTTTCACAAAAATAAATAATGCTGGATTGCTATTTTCTAAATAAAATGAGCAAGTAATTCCAGCTGAATTGGAGCTTGAGGCAGCCAGGCCTGGGGACTCAGGGTCAAACCGTGAAGCAGTCTCCTCCCTACCTCTGCCAGACAACACTGAACATCTACATGTATAATTTAAGAATTTCATCTCAAAGCACCAGCTGTGGCCAAAGACAAGGCAGCGTTGTTACCACTGAGTATAAAGAGATTGCATACAGCTGGCACAAGCATTATTTCCCTCCACCAATAATGCCAAGAAGCAGAACATTCAAGGTCAGGCTGGACCAGGCTCTGAGCAAACTGATCCAGCTGTAGATGTCCCTGTTCACTGCAGGGGAGTTGGAAGAGGTGACCTTTAAAGGTCCCTTCCAACTCTTAACGATTCTATGAACATTTGCGATCTGCAGTGCTGCTGGGATGAACTTGCCCATTAGATAAATCAGCAGTTGACTCACCCTGCTGGTCAGGGTCTGCGTTCCTCGACACCATGGCACTGATGGCTGGGAAGGTGATGCTAGACATGGCAGCCACGGCCCCTGCTGCCCACATCATCCTTGGAGAGAAAGAGGCAGCAGTCAGGCAGGCTCCCAAGGAGCAGCCACAAACCAGCACCGCGTATGGAGCAGCATCTCCCTCTGGTGGGGGACAGGGACCTGTCACAGAGCCACGGAGGCATCGAGGGAGAAATCTGCACATGCCAGTAAACAAACACTGGCAAACTTACCAAGGCTGTGATCCGAAGCCATACCAGGCAAGCTGCAGGATCTGGAAGCCTAGTCCTAGTAGGATGGTGTTTTTATTTCCTATTGAACGCATGAGAATTCCCAACACTACTGTCTGGAAGTGGAAGAAAAAGAGGTGCTTTCAAATTAAATGCAGAGAGAGAATGCTGAAAGAGCAAGAGGACAGGAATCAGGGAGAACTCTTGCAGCTGTGAGACTGCCCTACCATGCACAGGCACTCCTCTACTCTGATAGCATCATCACATAGCAATCAGCATAATCTATGGGGTTTTACAGAGCAACACAGGGCCACTCCACAGTTTGTTATCCACCAACAACAGCTACATTCAAAAGACAAGAACAGAGGGACCCTGTGTACCTGTTCATGATGTCTGTCCAGCCACAGTTATTCTGACAAGTCACCAGCCCCAGCTATCAGAAGTTTAGCAAATTCTCACAACTCAACTGTTAGAGCATTGGCACAAATTGCTTCTCACCTGAGCCAGTATAGAGAGAATTCCAACGACACCAATAAAGGCTGCCACTGTCTCAGAGGAAAAACCAATGACCTGTGAAAACACCAAAGGGATTTTAGAGGCAAGAGATGTCTGTCATACAATAGAAACCACTCCATCGGCATCACTAACATTTATTGACACTGCTTATCAGTTGCTTAAACATTAATCAACTGTACATTTCACTGCTTTACTGGAATTAAGTGCCTACAAAGTGGTGAACAGGCTCCCACATTTTTTTAGGAAAGCTGGAACACATCACTCTTCCATATGGTTTCAGCTTTACTAAGCTATTGGCCAACATTAGCTTCCTATGGACATGCAGCTCAGAGAGTATTTCTAGGTTGGGTTTCTGCATCCAGAGCCTTTCCTGGTCACAAGAAACTGACCTGTCGCAGGTACAGGAAAAAACTGGAGTACTGGCCAGCTTCAGGAAGGTAGGAGAGAAAGACAGTGATACAGATGAGCAGCACTGTAGAATCCTGACCCACTTTCCTCAAGGACTACAGAAAAGAGGAGGAAAAATAAAGTTAAAACCATTACATACTCTTCAGGTTGAAAAAGCAAAAGTGTGTAAGTTACCATCTTGCATGCAAAGTGAATGCTTGGATAAGATCAGACCTGCTCACTCAGAACAGCCCTCCATAAATGCTTTCTGCTCATAAAAAGGAAACACCCAGCATAAACAGCATTTCAGATGAAAATGTGAACACTCACAACACACCAGACCAGATATAAAATCACATCAACTTCCGTCCTAGATCAAAGAATTTTTATTTTTCAGTTTCTTAGATTTATAGCCAAGTACTTTAGACCACAATTTTTTCTCCCTCAGATTGCCAACATAACCTTCCAAACAAGCAAAGGCGAAAGTCTGCAAAGCTCATCATTAGCAAAGTCCTAAGAAGCCAGGAACACACAAGGCTTCTCCTGGCACAATCCTACTGTTAAGAACCAATATTCAAACAAGTGGTACATTTCCTCTAAGAGATGCTCTCACTTGAGGGCTTCAGGAGCTGCTTTTGGATGTTATGTAGCTACACTAGGGCAGTTAGAAGCTGTTAGCTTTAGAAACGTGCAATCTGCTTTCGGTTAAACACTTGCACCTTTGACAGCATTCATCGCGACCTTTTGTGGAATGCATCTTTCTTTTGAGAAAAAATAGCAGGACTAAAGCACCTGTAAGTATCAGAGTGCAGAAAAAAAAAAAAAAAAGCAGCAAGATTACTTACAGCAAATGGGTCTGCTTGTTCCCAAGAGATTGGAGCTCCCCAAGACACCGGGCGCATCTCCTCTGGCAGAGATTCTGGCACAGCCAGCAGGATGAAACCAATATCCAGCAAAGCAACACCTGATGCTAGCACAACTACCAGTGTATCACCATAGGCTTGGGAAAGGTATGCACCAATTGCTGGGCTTGTGACCAGACTGGCAGCAAACGTGGCTGACACCTGGAAGCATAAAACAGGGACTCCTATACACAGGAAGGTGGCATGTTTGCTTGGTGTCATCTAGGTTGAGTTCTAGCAAAGGGCAATTAAAGCTTTCCTAACAACTCACAGTTGGTACTTTCAGTAACTCTATAGGAAGGGCATGATCACAAGCTGCTTGTGTGCACACCAGCATCACAGCCTGACCCTTCTACTGGTGCAAAAAACTGTCAGACCAGGCTGGTTTAAAGGCTAAGCAAGGGTTCTTCAGATCATGGGGTTCAGATGACGTAGAAATCAGCTTGCTCTCTCAGTGCTCGATCACAGAGAAGCAAGAACAGAGAGACTATCACTATGAAGCACATATCATCTTGTAACCTTCAATGTATGCCTCTCCTGTGAACCCCAAATATTTCCTTCAACAGACAAGCCTGTTATTAAGCTCCTTACCAAGCCATACGCCGTGCTGCGTTCATGCTCCTGTGTGATATCAGCAACGTAGGCAAAAATCACAGAAAAGGTGACAGCAAAGACTCCAGACATGGAAATGACAGCAAAATACCACCTGAAACAGGGGTCAAAGGCAGAGTTAGAGACCAACCACACGGTAGAGCTGAACTCAGCTCCTGAATTACAACTTCTTCCACATTCTTCCTTCAGTCCACCCTATTTCATTGCATCATAAAGCACTCTGCAGTACTGAGCTTCAGTCTTGTGGCCTGTGAAGTTTTATGGCTTATTTTCCCCTTATTTTATAGCTTTTTTTTTTTTTTTTTNCTTATTTTTTTTTTTTTTTTTTTTTTTTTTTTTTTTTTTTAAAACCAGATAAAGCAAGAAAGATTTTCTTCCTGAAACCGAACTCTGGAACCAAACAAGTGAATCAGTCTCTAGGTTGAGGAAAGGCTACATGCATGCCCAGGCTCCTTCTCCACTGGACAGACACTTCCATCTCATCCCCAAAAGCAACACCAGCAAATCCTCCACTGCTGAGCTTCACACTGACTCTTCTTCTCAGAACCACTCAGTTTTAACAAGAACAAACTCACCACGGACTGATCTTCATAAGGGGAATTGGTGCACATGTGAAGAAGACAGTGAGGAGGAGGAAGGATTTCCTGCCCCAGACATCAGAGAGAGCACCAATCAGTGGGGCACTTAGAAAAGAAAGCAGACCCTAAGAAAAGACAGACAGGACAACAGAGAGAAACCCCTCAGTCAAATTCTCATTGTCAACAGCAAAAGCTTTTGAAGACAACATCTAAAAATAAAAATAAAACAATCCATTCCTATTCTCTACAAGCAGACAACGTTACCAAAACCTACCATAACCACTTCCCATCTTCTGCAGCTGCTCAGCCTGCAGCTGTGGTCTTCCCAGGCACACTTGTGCAGCAGGGAGTTGCCCTGCCAGCACCTAAAAAGCTGCTGGCACAGCCACATCGCATTAACATCTGCTGTAGTTCTAGGGAAAGCTTTCTCTTTTAGATGGAGACAAGATAGACCTGATGAGATGCCAAGGCCATTAAGCACAAATAAAATTGTTGAATGTCTTTCAAACCAGAGATGAGCAGGGAATAGTCCTTAAATGTACAGGGGAGCATCCAACTAGCATCTAAGGAAACCTCTCTGAGGCCATTTCTTGAGATCTTTTTGCCAGAAGCGGGGCCTCACAACCTGTCTTGCCACACTCCTGAGTCAGAACACATGGCTGTTGCTTCTTCCCTGCAGTTGCCTCAAATTCTGCCCTGGGAATGCTGGCCAAGTCACTGTGTGTCCATTTACCACAGCACACTCCCTGCTCTGTCTGGGGAAAGCCCACTAAGGTCAGCCTAATTTCAGTTGTTATTACTGGTAAGTTCAGATGTCATTGATTTTTTGCTTTGTTCTTCTCCACTATTTGTTTACACAGCTGATCTCACAATGATTTAGAACGTGTTCAGCTGAAACACACAGCTGTTACAGCTCCAAACCCCTGTTAATAAGCAGCACACTGTTAAGACTTCTCAGCAAGATCAACTACAGGAGCCACTCCATTTTTATGCTCCATCAACTCTTCATTTTCCATTAGGTTTGTCAGGGAGCACTCCACAATTAAACATGAGCATCAAATACAGGTTGACATCAGCAAATGACATGGTCTGCCACTTCTTGCACTGAGCTCAGATTCAGATGAGAGCCAAGTACTGGTTACACTTCATTACTTGTGCCTGTAACAGCAGAGGGAATATTCCTTACCTTGACTCCATGAATCAGACCATTCATCAAGAATGTGTGCTGAGGAAAAGTCTGGTGTAAAACCTAGAAGGAAAAAAAAACAGCAACTTTTACAGGGTTTCCACTCTGCAGGTAATGGATAGCTAGATGCTGTAAGAACACAGCACAGGGAAAATGGAAAGTGCATCCCAAGGAAAACTCCTCTACAAGAGGCAGTGCTCCCAAGGAGACTCGCTCACCGTTAGCATCGGAGTGGTCAGTAAACCCCAGGCAAAGAACTCCAGGAAAATCACCACCACTGCGTGATACACGCTGGGCTCTCCAATCCCCTGTCGCTGCAAAACAAAGCTCATCATTAAACAACAAAAAAAATACACAGATCCTGATCCATGATGGATTTGAGGTGTGTGGCTGGATGCTGAAATGTCAGCTCAGACCAAAGCTGTCCCCAAGGTGATTCATCAGGTGCAGACGCTGCAGCATCTCTCCCTCTGGGATCTACCAATCCTCACCTCTCCTACAAAGCCAAGTGTTATATTTGATTTCTTTACCTCTAAGAACTAGCATCTTGGACACCATTAAGCTTTCCTTAAAGATAAATGAACACATCCTTTCAACTTTCCTCTTAAGAGCTTTGACACAAACACCCTCCACCTCTGCCTAGTTTGGCAGCAGTGCATCCAACACCTCAGAGCAGCCTCCAAGAGTTTGGGAAGGTGAGCTCAGTGCTAACTCCATCCATTCAGCAAAGCAGAAAAGAGAATCCTTAGATCACTTCAAAAAAAAAGTACAACACACAAAATCCCTCAAGGCTTCGTTTATCTTTCATTAAAGATCTCTCAGATCTCTCACAGCACTTCCACCAGGGCAGCCTTTCTTTCCCCATTTGCAGTGGCAACCACAGCTGCCTGCCCTGAAGGTCTTCTCCTGCCACGTGGGAAACACCTGCAAAGTCACGAGCTCAAAGGAAAACAAATCACGAGGAATGGGGGGAAAAAATCAGTTGACTTAAACCAGGGAACTGCACAGACCAAACATTCAGAGCACAATGTGCTCTTCTACAAGAACCAATTCCTCATGTTAGCAACCAAGTGCTTTGAACTCAACAAAAAGTATAGTCCAGCCCTGATCTGTTACTAATGAAACCCCCCTGCAATTTAAACAGCTTCCACAAGAGCATCCAGAAGTTAAAAACAAACTTCCACCAGCTGCACAAATCTCAAATGTAAATGAAGATTGGATGTAGTATGGAAAACCTCAATTCCATGGGCATTTTTTCCAGGCTGAGAGAATGGGCTTCTGTATAAACTTCCTCACAGCTGAGCCAGGTTTCCACACAAATTATTTACCAAAATATTTACGTACCAAAGATACATCGTTACCAGTGCCTTCCTCCTGCATTCAGCATGGATAAATGCTCAGAGGCAGCGAGGCAAGACACTCCTTGGGTGAGGAATAACCTTTCACCCCTTACATCCCCCAGGTTTGGAGGGAGTGATGCTGCATTTCGGATAACCAACAGTGGGAACGTGAAAGCAGGCAGCAGGAGAAGCTGCTCTGTGAAACACAGCTCGTGTTCACAGCTTCTATTAAAGCTGCCTCCCACAGACAGGCTGCAAGTCTGCTTCCAGCAAACCAAACCAGCACAAGAGGCCCAAGGGGAGATGGTTGGTAAATGGTTTTTTGTAGCAGAGGAGGAAAGCCCAGCGTGGCACAAAGGCAGTAACGAAGGGTTCAGCCATCATCACCCACCCTCCACACAGCCTGACAGTCTTTCTACACAAGACACAGCCCTCTCTTCCTTTCACCACCCCTCTTTACGCTCTCTCAACCAATTAAACGTTTCTACCATGATTGAAACAAAATTAAGAGCCAATCTCTTCGCCCAGCAGCTGCAGAGCGAGCCCACGTCGAACCTGTTGGCAGCCAAAGGCCTCTCCTCCCCCGGATCCGGCACCTGAGGGCGTTGCACCCCTTCAACAACGCACAAGAGGAAACCTTTGGAGTCACCCCACCGGGCTGACACATCTGGAGGATGTGCTGCACAGCACAGAGGTGCTAAAAGGATGTGCCAGGAGCCTGCAGTGCTCTGTGGGCATGGGGAGGAGCTCGCAGGCAGCGTACAGCCAGCAGTGCCCGTGCCCAAGGTGTCACCTGGAACCACAGAACGCCTCAGGTTGGAAGGGACCTCAGAGATCCCCGCTGGGCACAGTGCTGCAATTCACATTCCGGGCCCAGAACTGTGGGTGCCCCATCCCCAGAGGTGACCGAGGCCATGGGTGGGCCCTGGGAAGCTGGGCTGGGGGGCACCCAGCCCCCTTGGGGGGGGGGTATGGATGCTCTCTGAGGCCCCCCCCAACCCAGCGATTCCACGAAGTCTCCACACGGGAACGTTTTACGCAGACCTGAAGGCAGCACCGCGGTGCTGACATCAAGCGCCCACGCACACCCACACCGGGGGGGAACCCGGGATGGGAGGACCGGGAGGGGCCCGGGAGGGCTCCGCCGCCGCTCCCACCCCTCAGGGC
>WBMW01001777.1:232198-306263 GCA_013396635.1 Penelope pileata
CCCCAAGTCAGGGGTGGGGGCGGCCCTGCCCGGGGGGGGGGGGCACACGCCCACAGGGGTGGCTATGGGTGCTGGGGCAGCGTCCCAGCAGACCCCGAGCAACAGGAGCAGCCCCCACCCTGAGTGCTGGTGGCTGTGCACGTGGATGGCACCGGGGATGGGTGGCACCAG
Source organism: Penelope pileata (assembly GCA_013396635.1). Taxonomy (NCBI): domain Eukaryota; kingdom Metazoa; phylum Chordata; class Aves; order Galliformes; family Cracidae; genus Penelope; species Penelope pileata. Next base: position 232,370 of record WBMW01001777.1, read on the forward strand.
GGATGGGTGCACTGGGGATAGGATTTGGGCTGCCCTCCCCTCTGCTGCCCTCCCTCACCCATGGGTGCTCGGGGGCTGGGGAGCTTCTGCACCCACCCTAAGGGAGAGACACAGCCCCAGTGGGACCCCATCCCCAACTGGGGCTGTGTTGGCTCAGCATCTCCCAGCACTGCCCCTATCCCGGAGCACCCAGGGAAACACGGGCTGGGTATCTGCGGGCGGCTCACGCAGCCCCTTGTTGTTGTTCGGTGTGGTGTTCCCTAGCGCATCGGGTTCCTGCATGTTTTTGTGGAAAGGAGCAGAAATCGCAGCGCTCCTCTCTGCCCCGTTCCAGCACGTGTGGACACACACGCACACGTGTCCCTGTGTGTTAACCTCTGTCGGTGGCGGTTGATGTTCCTTCCTTGTCCTTTGCAGCAGATGGCAGATTTCAATGTTGGCTATTTATATCTCAGGCTGATCTTTCCCGGCGTGTTTTTACTTCTGTCTGTAAATATGTTCCAGGTACGCGAGGCATGGTGCTGGCAGCACGCTGTTTGCATGGCGGGGGGGGACTCGGGGTGATCGTGGCTGTTCGTGGAGCTCGTGGCTGAAAACGAAGCGTGCAGGGCACAAGGGACAGACGTGGCCCTTTGCCACAGGGGATTTCCCACCTGCTGCTTCCCACCGCCCTCCCCAGGAACACTCGAGGGGTGCCCACCCCCTGCTCTTCCCCCAGCCCTTGGCATGGGGATGGGGGGCTGCTGGGGACAGGGGACACCCAGCTGGGGACAGGGGCTGTGCAAAGATTTTGGTGCTCATGAAGGGCTGGGGGGGTGCCACAGCCCCCCCCACGCAGATCTGTGCTGTGTGCCTTTGGGATTTTTTTTGGGGGGGGAGGCTGAGAGCAGAGCTGGGGGCTGCTCCTTGGCTCAGGGCTGCCCCATGAGGGGTACTGGGGTGGGGGGCTCGTGCTGTCCCCCCCCTGCTTATCCCAGGGCTCTGAGCACTGGGAGTCACTGCTGTCCCCCCCATGATGGGTGGGGAGGGCGGATGAGGACCCAGGGGCCTGGGGGGGGGACCCTTCCTCCCTGTAGCTCTTTTCTAACGTTTCTGCTTTGATATTTCTGTGGCTGGATTTGACGACGCATATTTTCTTTTTGGAGTGGAAAAAATATATATATATCTATATATTGATATCTGAATGGAATGTTTGTTTACAGATGACTTCCCCTTTTTAGTGCAATAAAGTCTTTCTAAAGCAGATGCGGGTGGTACCCAGCTCCTGGTGTTCCCTTGCTCTCCACTGGTGTAGCTGTGAGCATCCCTGCACCCCTGATCCCTGCATCCCTGCACCCCATTTGCTGCTGCCCACAACGATGGGGAGCAATGGGAAACCCCCCTACACCCATCTGTTCCCATCCAGCAGCTCACCCCATGTTTCCCCCCTCCCCAATCTCCAAATCTGCTTTCAACCAGCGGCCTCTGAAGCAAAGAGGGAGGTTTGCCTGTCGCCTAAATGCCATTTTTCTCATTTCCACCATTCTAATAATTTGTCATTTTGGAGTAGAAATGAAGAATAGGAGCACTAAACAGATCCGCCCTCTCTCCTCCTGCCCCCACAGGGCAGAGAAAGCAGCGCGGGGAGAGCTTGGCAGGTGCCAGGAAATTTAAGTAGTTCTTTTTCTAGAGGTGTAAAAGCTGCAGCAGTTAGCAATAAAATGAGGCTGATTAAGTTGGTTCGAACTAGAGTGGTTGGGGTCAGCCTGAAAACACTAAAAATCCTTGGAAAGTGTTCAAGATGCAAAGCACGGGGAGCAGCCAGAGGGGCACGGAGGGGTGGTTTGTGGGGGAAGATGCAGCTCTGAATTAGAAATGGAGTGGTTACGGAGAGAAATGTGGCACCCAGGGGTGGACCCTGCGCTGGGGATGGGCTGCAAGGAGCCTCTATGGGGGGGTGAGGGTGGGGGTCTGGCTCGGAGCCCTCCTGGTGTGGGGCACACAGAGGGGTTGGGGGTAGCGGGGGGGTTCCCAGGGAGGGGTCTGGTGGGGTTGTCCTGTCCCTGTTGCCATCCTCCAGCTGTGATGATGCTCTGGGAGCCTTTGTGGGGTGGGGGCAGCTGCAGTGTGTGGCCAAGAGGGTCCCACCGATGGCCTTTCCCCGCAGATATTTGGGCACTGCTGGGGCCGAGGAGCCCCATGGAGCGCTACATCCCCCCCCCCTGCTCTGATGAAGCTGCCAATTTACCGTTTTGGTCAAAAATAAAAAAAGCTTCTTCCTGTTGCTTGGCAACCTCTTGGCTGCCTGGTCCGGTGTGCGGGGGCTGCGGGGCTGCCCCAGCTGCGGCCCCATCCCAGCATCGCTCCCCAGCTCCGTGCAGCACCGTCCTGGGGGGCACAGGGCACAACGCACCCAGCCCGCGGCTGCACGCGAGCATCGTCCTCCCCCCAGCGCGCACGCTCCTCATCTTTATTGCAGGCATTTGTCTTCCATGGCAGCGTGTCTGTTTTAAAGCAGGGAGAGAGACTCCCACTGTTACTGGGAGGAAAACAGAAGTTAATTGAATCCCACAATTCCTCGTGGTCACATCAGGCGAGAGAGAAAAGCCAGAGGCGAATGTTTCGCCTCCATCGCACGCTGTCTGCAGGGTCTGGGCACATTGAGCCATGGGGACACCAAGTCATGGGGACACCAAGTCATGGGGACACTGAGCCTTGGGCACGTTGAGCCATGGGGACTTCGAGCCATGGGGACTTCAAGCCATGGGGACACCAAGTCGCGGGGACACCAAGTCCTGGGAATCTTGGCCATGGGGATTTCAAGCCATGGGGACACTGAGCCCTTGATGCCTTGAGCCATGGGGACACCAAGCTCTGGGCACCTCAAGCCATGGTGACACTGAGCCCCCGGCATCTCAAACCATGGGGACTTCAAGCCATGGGGACACCAAGCCCTGAGCACCTCAGCCATGGGGACACTGAGCTCTGGGCACCTTGAGCCATGGGGACACCAAGCCCCAGGCACGTCCTGCTGGCAGCAGGGACAACCTGTGGCTCCTGTCCAGCCCCGTGGTGTTTGCAGGTTTGATGAGAGCCAGCATGGAAGCAGCATCTCACGGGGCATCCCCAGGGCTGCCATCACCGCAGCCCCGGGGCTCACACTCGAGTTATTTTGCTTTTCCACTTGAGCTTTGCTCTCGTGCTTTCAGGCTGGAGAGCTGACAGGACCTGGTGCCAGGGGATGGATCCTACGGGCAGCCTTGGGCTGTCCGTTCCCACCTCCTCTGGCTTCGTGGGCTGCAGGAATTTGGCAGAGGAGAAATGAATGCATCCCAGGGCTGCAGCGTAGCTTGGCTGGGGCACACACAGTCGCAGCATGGGCGAAGCCCCCAAAACCTGTGCTGGGGGTGGGGGGGAGTGTGGCGATGGGGCTGGATGGGGGAAGGGGTTGAGGATGGGCGGCGGTGGGAGGGATTTCTCCCAGCCCCTCCTCTCTGCCTCCAGGGCCCAGTTCTGCCCCAGTTGCTGCTGGAGTTCCAGACATTGCCTCTGACAGGTTTGCAGAGTGCCCAAAGCATCAAACAGACCCAGGTGGGATGGATGGGGAAAAAATGGCATAAACAAAGCAGACAGGAGGATCTGTGAAACGTCAGCAGCTGCTGGCAAACATTTTAATATCAGTGCAGACAGAAACCAATGGACACAGCAATGTGGGGTTGCTGGCTGCACCTGCGGGCCCACAGCGGTGTCACAGCTCTGGGTTTGGGTGCAGGCTGGGGTCCTTGTGGGGGGACCAGACCCACAGTCCTGGGTTTCATGGGGGCTGGTGGTCCACACGATGGGGACATGGGGCTGCATTCACCATCGCAGCCGGATCCGGGCACGGGCAGCGCCCGCAGACTGCGCTGGACACGCTGCAAAGAGCATCGTCTGCATTGCCATGGCGATGGAGATAACAGAGCTGCTGCTGGAGGGAGGGGGGGCCAGGAGCCGTGTGCTGTGCTCGCCCCAGGGAGGTGCCATGGCCATGCTTGGCTGCAACGGGACAGCCCCTCCCCAAGTGCTCGGGGCAGCCCCCAGCCCCCAGTCCTGGGGCAGAGGTGGCCACGTTGCCACATGTCACCATGCTGGAGCCCCTGGGGCCAGGACAGAGCCAGAGGTAGCACCGGGCAACGCGTAAATATATGGAAATGCAGCTCCTCAAACCCTCAAACCCCGCTGCTGCCAGGTTATAATTAATTCCTATTGCAGCTCAGTCCAATTTCCTTCACGCAGCTCCCAATTCAACCCGATTGCCATATGAGATTTCTGTAATCACTAATCTTATCAAGCCCGTGAGCGTGAAGTGAGAAGGCTGCAATTAGCAGGGCTGGGAGCGGAGCCGTGCGGAGCAGCAGGTGATGGGCTGCTCGGCTGGGATTTACCTCACCTGTGCCAGGGGGAAGGTGCTGCTTGGCCAGCAGTGGGCTGGGGCTGCCCCTCTCCCACCTGGCTCTGGCTGCAGGAGCTCGAGCAGCAGCAAGGTGATGCTGGTCTGGGAAATGGGCTCAGCTCCCCGGCACCAGGGCTGCTCCTGCCTCACTCCTCGCCTCTGAAGCCTCATGGGGGAAACTGAGGCTCAGCAGAGATGCAGCGATGTGAGGGAGCTNTGGGTTTCTCTGGGTCCCCCCTACCCCAGAACACCGCATGGCCGGGTCTCCCTATATCCCCCTATCTCAGGACCCCCCCATGGCAGGGGCTCCCCATGTCCCCCCACCCCACAGCCGGGGATCAGCAGGACCCTGGCCGCCCTCTGGAAACGCAGCACCAGGATGCCAACGGGGAGCCAAGAAACGTGACGTCGGTGCTGGCGAAGTGTCCTTAAACAGAGCTGTCTGCGCCGCTCTTTGTCACAACAGTGGGAGTTGAAGACGAAGCGTCAGCCTGGATGCTGGGTTTCCTGGCTCCGTTCGTCACCGCTCCCTTTCGCAGCCCGGCTCCGTTCCCGAGCAGACGGAGCCTCAGGCTCCAGGGGCAGGAGGAAGCTGCTCGCATCCCGCCTGCCCTCCCACGGAGCATCGCCAGCCTTTTGCCAGCTGCACGCACACAGGATGCTCCCGCTGCTGTAACACCCCCGGGAAGGATGGACCGGGATGGGGCTGAGCGTGCCCACCCCGCTGGGAGCACCGGGGTCACCCTGGTCCCAACCCCTCNCCTCCTCGCCTATGAAGCCTCATGGGGGAAACTGAGGCGCAGCAGAGATGCAGCGATGTGAGGGAGCGCTCAGATGCGGCAGAGCCTGGGGGTGAGGTGCTGAGCAGTGCTGGACTCCTCTCTGCCTGCCTGAGGGATGGAGAGGGGCTCTCCGCGTCCCCCATGTCCCAGGACTCCCCCTCCAGAATCCCTCCAGCAGCCGGGGCTCTCCATGTCCCTACAATCCAAGGACTCCCCTATCCCACAGCCAGTGTTTCCCGTGTCCCCCATANACCCTGGCCGCCCTCTGGAAACGCAGCACCAGGATGCCAACGGGGAGCCAAGAAACGTGACGTCGGTGCTGGCGAAGTGTCCTTAAACAGAGCTGTCTGCGCCGCTCTTTGTCACAACAGTGGGAGTTGAAGACGAAGCGTCAGCCTGGATGCTGGGTTTCCTGGCTCCGTTCGTCACCGCTCCCTTTCGCAGCCCGGCTCCGTTCCCGAGCAGACGGAGCCTCAGGCTCCAGGGGCAGGAGGAAGCTGCTCGCATCCCGCCTGCCCTCCCACGGAGCATCGCCAGCCTTTTGCCAGCTGCACGCACACAGGATGCTCCCGCTGCTGTAACACCCCCGGGAAGGATGGACCGGGATGGGGCTGAGCGTGCCCACCCCGCTGGGAGCACCGGGGTCACCCTGGTCCCAACCCCTCCAGGTTGGCTCCGTCCGTGGGGTGCAGCTTCTGGGGGATCCTCCTCTGTGCTGCTGCTGTGCTGTGGACAATCTGTTCTCCTCCCACCAGCGCTGGCTGTCTGCCCGCAGCTCGCTCCCACGGAGGCATCGTGCTGCTCGCTGGGGTCCCCGCGCTCTGCGGGGGCCTCGGAGCTGCCGGGTCCTTCTCTGTGCCCTCCTGGGTTTGGGGAGCAGCTCAGCGCAGGGCAGGAGGTGCCCAATGAGAATGGGGGGCTCACACGGGTGTGCCTATAGGGCACAGTGGGAGGGCTCTGGGGCAGCCGGGAGCACTGTGGGGTGCCCTGGGGTACGCTGCGGGGTCCTGGGACTCCTCTGGGATGGTTTGGTGGCACTGCAGAGCGCAGTGAGGAGCTCTGCGAGCACTTTAGGGTGCCCTGGAGTTCAGCGTGGGGGTCTGGGAGGCCTCTGGGGCACACCGGGAAGCCTCCAGGATGCCCCACGGCACAGGGCGGAACGCTGGGAGCACCCTCTGGTGCCAGCACACACAGGGGTGTATGTGCACGCTGCCATTACCCCCACGGGCAGGGTGTGGGCTCAGCAAAGTTGGGTTCCAGGGCGTTCCAGGAACTGTGGTTTTCCACCGCTGCCGGCTCTCGCGCTGTTATTTCCACGTCGCGCACTTGGCACGGCTCACGCCGCTTCCCTGGAGAAGCAAAGAGCCCGAGGAGCCGCTCCCGCTGCTGCCGCCTCCTGCACGCACCGCGGCACTGCAGGCACCGCACGGCGCCACGGCCGCCTGCTCCCCGCATGCGCAGTGCCGCGTGGAGGACCTATTACCATAGAGACTGGCAGGAAGAGCGAGATCAGGCATGGGGGCGGAGACATGCAAATTGACATGGCGCTGCGCCAATCAGATGCACGAGGGAGCGCAAAAAGGCCGCTGGGAGATCCTCTAGGACCATAAAATAGATGAATGGGGACTCCTAGGACCCTGCTGTGTATGGTGGGATGGTCTGTAGGGTGTTTCCTGAGCCGCTAGGAGTGTGCAGTGTGCCAAGAGGCTTTGTGGTGTGCACTGGAGTGTTCCAGAGACCCTCAGAGAATTATAGGGCACGCTGATGAACTCTGTCTGCTTCACAGTGAGCCATAGAGGCTTAGCAGAAACATCCAATCTACCCTTTGGTGTGTTAGAGCGTTCCCACAGCTTGTGGTTGTGGTCTAGGGTGCCCAACACACTTCCCAGTGTGCCCAAGAGAATTAACAGGACACCCCAGAGTACACCAGGGCACACCAGAGTGCTTCCAGAGCTCTGTAGTGTTCTCTTGAGTGCCCTAGAACCTTCCTTCTGTGCCCTACAGGACTCCCAGGACATCCAGTATATGCCAGGGCACACTGGAGTGCCTCACTGGGACATGGGATCCCTGCCAGGATGTGGCCTCTCCTCCTGGGGCACGGGTACCCATGAGGCACCTCACAGCCATGGATGCCCTTCTCCCAGCCCAGCCCCGCTCCCTCCCTTCTCCCCAGGTGTGTGACCCCAAACCTGCACACAGCAGCACTCGCTCACACCACCGCCTTCCATGCTGCTGCTGCCCCCAGCCCCTTGGCACCACAATGGCACAATGTGGGCTCGTGCCTGAGGTGTGGAGTGAGCAGCACTGAGTGCTGCAGAGCTGGTTTCGTTCTCTGGGAGATGCTGACCACAGCTCCCAGTGCCCGTTCCCAGAGCCACCACAGCTCCTTCCCCAGCTCCGCCTGGCTCAGGCCAGCGGGGCACCCAGGAGATGCGCTCACAGCACAGAAGTGAGCGGAGCGGGGACACCTCGCTCTGAGGGGCTGGGTGGGTTTCTGCCCCGATGGACCCAGAAAACACTTCCAGCCCCCCACAGGCTCATGACTGACCATGGTTTCTCCTCCTTTCCCAGCAGGACACCCATTGCTGCAGTGCCTGGGAGGTGGGGCAGCCTCCCAGTTCAGCTCCCCCAGCCCACTGCAGCAGGTGGGCGGCATGGCCGCAGCACTGGACTGCTGCTGCCCCATTTGCCTGGACGCCTGGGAAGGCAGCAGCTACGTGATGCCATGCCTGCACTGCTTCTGCTTCGAGTGCATCCAGCGGTGGGCTGAGAGCAAGCCTGAGTGTCCCCTCTGCAAGGTGAGGGTGAGATCTATCGTGCACTCAGTGCAGACAGATGACAACTTCCAGGAACTCGTCATCCCCAGGACATCAGCCATCCCCAATGCGGCTGGGAGAGCTCCTGGACATACAGTGACCCTGAGCTCAGTGCCCTGTGGCATCCCAGCCATCGGCTGCAGGTCCCAGGGCTCCTGTGGGAGGCTGTCAGCCCAACACCTGGGCCTCCCTTTGCTGTGAGCACCCAGTGCTGATCCAGCTGCTGCTGCCCTGGCTGTGCCAGGAGCTGGGGCTCACCTGCGGGGCAGGTCCTTCGGAGGAGATCCTGCTGAAGTACCTGGTCACCTCCACCCTGGGGCTCTTTGGGCTGGATGAAGACCTCCTGGTCTGCTGCTCTCCATCCTTCACCGGGAGCTGTGCCCACTGCTTCCCTCACACACACTGGGCCCAGATGTTGAGGTTCAGGCTGGTGGCTTAGGGGCATGGCGATGCACTCTGCAATGGGGGCTGGGCCGTTCCTCCATGGCCTCCAGTGAGAAACCCAGCCCAGCACAGCAGGAGCTGTCCCGGCACCCACACGCAGCAGAGCTGCAGATTTTTGGGCTGCTCTGAGCCTCCTTAGGCACTCCTTGGCATTGGCCATGCAAGCAGCTGCTGTGCTGGTGGCCCAGGAAGAGTAACATAAAAGACCACCTAAGTTTTATGTGGTATACACATTAACTGTATCATATATTTTATATGTGGTTCAAGGTGATTCTTGTTCTCTCAGTGTGGCCCAGAGGCGAGCCACGAGGTTGGGCAGCCATGTGTGAAACTTTATGCGGTTAAGGACGGCCTTGACTGCGCTTCGAGGCGGGAACCCGGCGCTGACAGACGCCACCGCGTGGCCGCATCCGCCATTTTCTTCCCGTTCCCGCCTTCCCCCTCGCTCCGCCTTCTCCCCTCGCTCCGCTCAGGCGCGCGGCGGACAGCTCCTTGCTGTCCTCCCTTCGTCCCGCTCAGGCGCGCGGCGGACAGCCCTGTGTGGGCACCGGCGTCGCCAGGGGTCCTCAGCGGCTCTCCTGGCGGCTCCAAGATGGCGGCGGGGCCGGCGGTGTGAGGCGGCGGCGCCCTCTCCACTCCCCGCCCCGCGGCCGGCGGGATGCTGCGGTCCAGCGGTTACTTCCGCGGCATCGACTGCCCTTTCCTCAACAGCGGGGGGCCGTCCGGGGGCCCGCCCTGCCGCCGGCCCTACTGCCATTTCCGGCACCCCCCGGTAGCGGCGACGCGGTGCGGAGCCCCCGCGCTGGGCCTCAGCGCAGGTACGGCCTGGGCCGCCCCCCGCCTCCCTTCACCCTCAGGCAGCGCCCTGCAGCTCTCCGGGGCAGTGAGGCCTTCCCTGGGGGCCTTCACCGGGAGGGGCTGAGCGCGGCCCCGCCCGGCCCGGGGGAGGTGGGTGGGTGCTCCCTTTCGGCCCCGCGGAGGAGGGCTGAGAGCTGCGGCTGTGCCTGCCGGGGGAGAGGGGCTGCGGGGAGGCCTCGCTGCGGCCTTTTGGTGTCTGGGGAGGGAGATGGAGGGCTCTGACCAGGCTCTGGGGTGGCAGGATGAGGGGCAGCAGCTCCGTGCTGGAAGGAAGGAGGTTACGGTGGGGGTAGGGAGGAGGCTTTGCATGCTCGGGGTGCTGAGGCCCTGTGCTGGAGGTGTGGGTGCCCACAGCCCTGGCGGTGTGTGCCTTCAGGGCCCCCTGAGCTGGTGAAGGTGGCTTTGCCCTCGGTGAGGCATTGGGCTGAGGGGGTCTCCACTCTGCTCTGTCCTCTGGTCGTCCTACGGTGGGATCCTGCGTCCACCTCCTGACCCACAGGTGGTGGAGAGTGGATTTCTGAAATAACGGATCACCTGAGGCCAAGCTCCGGTCACCGTGCTGCGCAGCACAGCTCTGCTTTCCTTCCTTTCCTCATCCCTCCAGGCAGCCCAGCTCACGTGGCAGCGAGGTGTCACTCCAACCTGCTGCTCATTGCTGCTGTGCCATCCCAGCCCTTTGGGAATGTTGTGGGGCTGGAGGCATTGCAGGGCCTGGATTGGGAGCTGCACGGCTGGCCCTGCTGTGAGGCATCGTGTGGGGCCCATGGAGGCCCCAAAAGGGACTTCAGTGGGGCATGGAGCTCTGCCAGCTATCTCCAATGCAGCTTGGCTACAGAGAAGGTAGCTGTTGTTCTGCTTGGTTCTTCCAGCAGCTCTCCTCGTTTTCCTTAGTCATTATTTGCTGATCTGTTTATTCTGCTTGCAGAGAAAAGCCTGCGTTCTTCTCCCCAGCAGGATGCTGCTTGCATCTTTTTTAATGCTACTGTGTATGGCCTTAACGACCCAAAGCTGAAGTTGTCAAAATAAAGTTTTGGGTTATTCACAAACTTGGGAGATTAATAATTCTTCCCGTCTCCTGATTACCAGGTCAGCTTACTGTGATGGTGTTTAATTTAAAATCAAAGCAGCGTATTCAGTGCTGTCACATTCAGGCACATACAATATTATAAAACCAAAATTTTCTGCCTCTTGAATGTGAAGAGCTCCACAGAGCTCCTGTAGGATGTGCTTGGTGTCACAGATACCTTTCAGTGTGTTGTTTCAGTGTCTTTAAATATCTGCAGACTGTCAGTTCTGGGACGAGGTTTGCTCATTTTGCTCTGCCACCTGAACCACGCTGCTGTGCTAAATAAATCTGGTGCTTTTTTTTTTTTTTTTTTGGATACTTTCAAGTTTTTTGCTTACGAAATGGGGAAGTGAAGGGTGGTCTGTAGTAAAACCTCCTGGTGCACCTGGAAAGATTGTGCAGCTTCTAATAGCAGTTGAAAAGTGTTAAGGTAAGAGTTGAGTGTAGTGGTGGTGAATGGAAGAAGTGACCCCAGTCCTCCCCTTGTTGGACCTGGCTTGGGTGTGTTAGTGACCCAGAAAAGCGTTTTGGGGAGGGAGAGAGGTTTGCTCTTAGAAGTGACTTAGGGGTGCTGTAGGGTGCCTGATGTCTGTAGGAACAGACAGCGTTTTTGCTGGTATTCTGAAGCAGTGCTGTGGCTTAGTATCATTTGATGGCTTCAGATGCAGAGATCCTGTCCTTCCCTCTGATCCATCCAGCCTGCAAGGATGTGCTTAAGGTCTACACTAGAGGGTGCAGTAGCTTAGCTCGCAGCCAGGCAACCATCTTCTTGAAAGCAGGCTCCACACACGTCGCTCCCGGTCACTGAAGCTGCCTCTCTTGTTTTAAAGAAGCCTTGTAGGAGTGCACGTGGGCATTTTGACCTATTTAATTAGAGTGCTCAATTCATAAGCTTTAAAAACTTTTTTTTTTCTTGCCAAAGCAGGTGGTACCTACACCAAGAGCTCCGGTGCAGATCTGTGTTTTTTGGGGATAGAGCCTAGAAGAAAGGATAACATCTAAAGAACCGCCAGCGAGGCGTATTGATTCCAGGCTGGTGCTTGCTTTCATGTTTGAGGATCACCTTAGGACTGGCAATAACCCCAAAACTCTTGGTACATCTTCAGTAGCTTTGAAGTAGCTTTTGAAAACAGGAGTGGAGCTGACTGTGCCGGGCTGTGGTGGAGGAGGGGGGAGATGTGAGCCAGGTGTAGCCCAGAGAGGCAGAGAAGAGGAATGAGTGGGGTGTGGCACTGTCCCCCATCTCTTTGTCACCGTTCCAGACTTCCTGAGGAGCATAGTGTTCAGGTAACAGATGACCCTTATTCCTTCAGCAGTGCTCTCGTGCTCCCAGCTACTGGGAAGCAGTGAGGAGGGACCTGTTGGGGACCATCTCCCGCAGCAGCAAGGAGCTTCCCCCCTCCTGCTGCCATTTGCACGTGGCAGACATTCACTTTCCTTCCCCTCTGAAAGCATCTCGGGAAATGCACTCTGGGCAAGCGAGGAGGAAGCGTCTTTGTTGCAGGGATCTGTGTGGCTTCAAGGAGGCTTGGTAGGAATTCAGTGCTGGCTGAAAGCTGAGCACGATGCTCAGTGATGGCATCACCGCCGTGGTATTTCCATAGTGTTGGTGGGCTGAGAAGTGGGACGTGAGCCTGTGCAGGGCTGGGAATCTGGAGACTGCAAATGCTAATCCTGACTTGGCTGAAGTGCTTTTTGCATCTACGAAATGACTGAAATCCACCTGCTTGAGAGCAGGATGAAAAGATTATTGAATGTGTATGGAGTGCTTTGAAAGCAGGCTGTGTGAGTAGGAGGGAAGAACTGCCTTCAGTCCTAAAAGCGTCTCTGCAAGAGCTGTGGAGGAGAAAAATAGGGCTCTCTTTAAAGTGTAGGTCCTGAGTATGCTGAAAGACATGAAAGAAGCATAATGCATCACTTCGGAGATACCTTAAGGCAACACAGCTCTCTGGCTCTGTGGGTTTGGAAGTAGCTGTCAGGAGATGCTTGAGGGGTGCATGGTTCTGAGCCCAGAGCAGAAAGCTGCAGCCAGGTCTGGAGGTTTGAGCTCCTCTTCGCCTGCTCTGATCTCCTCTTCAGTCTTCAGCCTAAACCCAGCAGCTCTGTGCGTGAAACACCATGCAAAATGATTCTTGTTAAAACCTGAAGCAGTTCTTTCAAGTGTTGAAATCCAACTTTAATCATCCTCAGCCCACGCGTCGCTGTAGGGCCGAGGCTGCTGTCTTTGTGGATGTGTCGGGTTCCTCGTGCTGCGTGTTGCTGTGTGTTAAACCCAGCGGGGTTTCGTGGGAGCAGCCTCTGTGCTGCCTGGGACTGCCTTTGCATTATATGGTGCAGGTTGGCACCACGTGAAGGATGAAAGAAGTCTATAACTGCTGTTATCCCTCCTGTAGCTGCAGTGCAAGATGAGCTTCTCGTAGGAAAGAGCTATTCATGCTGTAGTTGCCACGGGGAAACGAGCAGAAGTGGAAGCTGTGCCCTGTCCCTGGGGTTTCCTCACTGAGAGAGCAGAGGGGGTGGCTCAGGACTCCCCAAGCTGTGCATGCAGCATCATTGGGGCTGTGATTTTTTTCCTTCATTTGTTTTTAGGACACTAATTACCAAAATGTCGCCGGTGGGTGTTTTCTAACAGTGAGTTTTGAAATGAAGAATAGAAAATCCACTTAATGGTGAGGTCAGGACATATCTTCTCATGTAAATCGATGTAACATCCTTGCAGCAGTGAGCGATTGCTCATCGTGTAGCTGACCCGTGGGTTGTGGCAGGCGCAGCTGCTTTGTGTCGGGGTTTTGCTTGGGGTTGCAGGGCAGAGTGCTGAGTTTTAGGGCCTTTCTGCCTTCAGCTCTCCCCACTGTCCTGTGGAGAAGCAGCACACTGGGGAGGTGGAGCAGCCCTGCTCCAGCAAGCCAGGAGGGTTTGGGATGCTGAACGTGCAGTGGTCTCTGTGCATCCTGGAGGCACCGGCGTTGTGCCACGTTTGCAGCCTCCCCTGGTTCCCCTCTGCAGTGTTGCAGGGATCCCTTTGCTGCTCAAGAATTCCTTTCTCCAGCATGGAGCATCTTCCTTGGCCTTTAAACACTTGGATTTTATTCCTCAAGCCAAACTTCTCCTTCATGCTGGAGAAGTGGAACGCAAAACTCACTGGTCCAGAGCTTCCTGAAACCTTTGTGTGGGAGCTCCGTGGCGGTGGTGAAGGCAGCAGTGTTGTGCTGGCAGCTCTCACACTCGGGCACAGTGGCACCAGGAGGAGCCCCCTGCCCTGCACCAGCTGCTGGGGGCACCAGGAGAAGTTGGGTGGTGTTGGTCTCAGGGTGATGCTCTGCACAACCCCAGGGTGACAGCTTGGGAAACCACCGTGCGTGTACCGATGTACGGTGCGCATCACGGGGACGAGAGGCCAAAAAATCCCCCAAAGTGATAGCAGCCATGCTAGGGAGGAAGGAAAGTCAAAAAGCTCCTGCAGAAACTTGAGTGAAAACCAATCTGACTTGGGAGTACAGAAGGGTGAAGGCGGGACTTTGGGGTGGGAAGCCCTGCCCTAATTATCGCTGCAGCCCAGGAGGTGCTGTGTCAGCACATGGTCAGCGTGGTGAGAGCCGGAGCGCCTGCGCCGTGCCCAGCAGATCCTGACAGCCTCGAGTACAGCATGAACAAATACCTGCAGTATTTATTAACCACGGGGAGCTCAGGTAATTCTTTTGAAGTTTTTTTTTTTGCTTGGGAAGTGAGCTCGTGTCTCTGCGTGGGCTGCAGGACGTGGGGCGGCTGCGGGAGCGGTGCCTCCTCCGGCGGCTTCATGTGTTCGCCATCCATTTAACATGAGCCCTCACTGCTCCGAGCTGCAGCCCAGTTTAGGATCCATGGGCTATGCAAACACCCAGCCCAGCTCTTGGGGGGTGTTGAGCTGCAGGAGGATTTTCATTTCTCAGTGAGGTTTTGTGTTAGGCAGGAGCTGTGCTGAGAGCAGGGAGCGTTGGCTGGAGGTGCGCGGAGCCGCAGGTGTCTGAGTTGTCGGGGAGCTGCGAGGTTTAATTTAGGCTTTGGAGCTACCTGAAGCTGGACAGGTTTGAAAACCAGTTTAGGTTTTGGCATGAATCCTTTGTAGGTCACAGCTGAAGCTTTTAAGTGTAGCATGGCTTTAAAAGGTCCTTTTCTTTTTAACTTTGTTTTTCAAAGTGTCCAGTTGTGGCTGTGTTGAAGTACTGTTGCTTTTTTCTTTTTTTTCCCTCTTCTTAAATGGGAGTTCTTCACTTAAAATCATTAGAGAAGTGAGACAGGTGCTGCAAAGATAACTTATCTTGAGCAAGCCAGAGGGAGGCTGGAAAATTAAGGGAGTGCAGGGTCAGGGGTAGAGTTACTTGTGACCATGCAGGTTGAATGAGTTTTTCAAGGCAAAATGGAATAGAGAGAAACAAAGACACCAGAATACTTGAAGTAATTTTTTTTCCTTCGTTCTTTGAAAATAAGACATGCTCTGATATTTAAATTTTGAAGTAGATCCTTATTTTTACCCAGCACTTGTACCAGAAAGGTGGAAATGTTTTCTGGTCTTTATCTCAGGAACAGAATGAGTCTGTTCGTGGCTTTTTTTTTTTTCCCTCTTCCAAACAGAATTTCAACTTTTCTTGTATGTTGAAGACTAACTTTAAAGCTAAAATAAGAGAATGAATGGAAAGTTCTCCAAAGAATGCAAACATGGACTGTCCAGCTTAATGCATCATCAGTTTTAGAATGATGAGCAGCCTTGTTGCCTGCAAGGCCGTGGGCTTGGGGGGCACTCTGGGTGCCAGCCTTGGCTTTCTGCTGCCCTCTGGGTACACACACAGTTATTTCTCGTGTTCTTTCCAAGGTTATGGGGGAAATGTGCTATTTCCCCTTCAGAAAACATTGCATTTATCACAGATGCTGACGTGCCTGTGATGCTCCTTGCTGGGATTGGCAATCACTGTGTCAATGGAGGAATGTAAGTGATGAGCTCTGCCTGGCCGGGGCGTTTTGTTCTGGCTCTGGTGTCCTGGGGGAAGCAGTGGAGCTCCCAGGTTCCTTCCAGGACCCTCTGAGAGGCTCTCAGGAGGGTGAAGCTGCTGCCTTTAGTAGACTCAAGGACCTTTCCGATGGCTCTCCTGCTGCACCAGACAGCAGTGATGTTTTCATGAATGAAAGCAAGGACCATCCCGCTCTTGTCCCTTTGGTGTCACCCAGCCCTGGTCGTGCTGGTGGCCAGTGCCTCTGGACAACCAGTCCAGCACAGCCAGGTGGCCCTGCACCTCCCACAGCTGGCAACACCTGGCGAAACCACACCGCTCTGAAAATAGCACCGTGAGAGGGATGACTGTTCAGCCTTTTTTTTTTTTGCCTTTGCTAATATAAGACTTTCTTTTCTCATTTTTGCTTCTTTTTTTTTTTTTTTCCACTAAAGAAATGACAGCGTTGGTCCATGTGACAGTTGGTCCAACTCTGGCATCAGATGCCTCTGAAGCAGTAGCAAAGTGATGTGCATGGGGTGCAGCCAGCTTTGACTCTGCTCAGTGACACCCCTCACTTTGTATTCCTAGACCAGTACAAAGTTATTTATGCTTTTATCACTTAATTTTAATAATTAAAGTTGGCATTTAGGAGGAGCAAGAAGTCATTAGGGCTGTGGTTTTATTGAAAGTGGAAGAAGTATTTCTCTTAGCCCCCCTTACCTGCCCTCCTGGCCTGTTTACTCTGAATGATTGTTTGAAATGCACTATTTTAAATCTCAGTGTTAATTATTTCCTAGTAGTTGGATATCATTGTTAGTTAATTGTTGGAAATTTGCTTTGGGTGCTCACAAATGATGCCTGAGCCAAAAATTGCCACTGCTCTTGCACTGCTTGATGTGCTGAAGAGTAGCATAAGCTCAGCCTGCTGGCAAAGCCTTTTGGAAGCATCCTGCTCTTAGGAAACCACTGTCTTTTCTGTGGAGCTTGAAATGAAAAGCTTTAAATAATTTTCCAGTGGTGATAATTTCTTTGTAATCTCAAAGCTTGTCCATTTGCTAAGTGCTGGCACGGTAAACACGGGCAAGCTGTTAAGCTAACAAAGCCCTTCTGACAACGCTGAAATAAAAAAGGCTTTTTTTTTTTTTTTTTCCCAATGAAAAGGTGCATTTGTAAGTCACCCAAATGAATCACACTAGAATCAGCTTTTTTGGCAAAGAGCACAGCTTGCACCTTCCCCATCTCCTGCTGAATGCACCTTTTGTTAGCAGCTCCAAGCAGCTCAGGGAGATGGGTGATGGTGGCAGTGGTGGT
Source organism: Penelope pileata (assembly GCA_013396635.1). Lineage (NCBI taxonomy): Eukaryota > Metazoa > Chordata > Aves > Galliformes > Cracidae > Penelope > Penelope pileata. Next base: position 249,025 of record WBMW01001777.1, read on the forward strand.
GTTTGCTGTCTGGCCAGTGCTCCTCTCTGCACCGTGGCCACCAAACCTTTTGATATCTGACTTCCCATAAATGTGCAAGTTGCTAATTTTTGTCTCCCTTTTGTTTAGCAGCTGCTGCTCCTCTTCCAAAACCTGCAGGCTCCTGTGTATTTCGAGCATCTGAAGTATGTGCTCTGCTAGGGTGCTTGGTTAAAAACACCTTTTCTGCAGAATGATTCACTGTAAAGTAAGTTTTAACATCAAACAGGTGACCTTGTGCTGGATGCCTCCCTTTCTTCCTTCAACGTCAGCCTTTGTTTGCTGCCTTTGCCTGCTGCAAAAACCAGAAGGGCCAGAAGGCAGCAGGGAGCCCTGCCTCAAAGCAGCTCTGTGATAAACCAACTCCACCTCAGCACTGAGGCCTCATTTTCCAGAACCAAAATGACCAGAACCAAGAAAACAATCGACCTTGGGTTTTTAGAGGAATCTTTTGGTCCTGATTCTTCCACATCCTCTTTGCCCAAATGGCTGATTTAAGTTGTGATTCATGTGGGTGACTTCTAAAGCTTTCTGGTTGAAATAAATTGTTCCCAAGGTGCTACGTAAATTCTTAATAACTTGGTTTTGATAGCGTTGATGTTAACTTCACCTTTTTGTGTCTCAGAGGGACTATTCCATATTTCTGAGGTACATTAATTTATTAAAATAGTTTGCATTTTAAAGAGTGTCCTGATCACAGTTCACTTCCCAGTCCTATAAGGAGTTGTCATCTCAGGGCTCATTATCTCATGGCTCTCCAAGGAGAGCATGCAGTCTCAATTTTACATCCACCCAAAAAGAGGCATTTTGCTAAATGATGCTTCACTCATTTTCCTTTAGCAAAACTACCACAGGCATCTTATATATCAGAATAGCAAGAACAACATCGTTCATTTTGTAGTAATTTTTTTTTTTTTTGCCATGTGGTTCTTCGTACTGGTATCTGAAATGGAAAGCAATGAATGCAGAAGCTGATGGAGAGTCCTTTGCATTGTGCATCCAGGTTTAGGAGGGGATGTGTGTGTCCATGGGGGCTTGCCTCCATGGCATGGGGTCCTTTCCTCTCCAGGTTCCCCAGAGTAAAATCAAGCATGAAAAGGTGGCCTGATTTTGGTTAGCATATTTAATTTCTCTGACTGCAGAGATCTGCATGTCTGTGCCACCTTTTGCCACCCTGTATCTCCCAGGCAGTGACTGCATTCCTTTGGGATTTGTGCTTTTGAGAGCAGACAGCAATTCCTCCTCTCTGAGCAGAGGAGGTGGAGGTGGGCATCCAGTGAAGATGATGGTTTTAGATCCCTGTGCAGCTGAGGAAGGAAGATTTTGGTCTACGTTGTGAGCAGTGGCTCAGCTTTGGAAATGGAATTTCTGCCATCCTGCCTGACTGTGAGGGCTGTGTTTTGGGAATGCTCTTTGTGCCTTGCTAGTAAAGCACTTTGCAATGGGTGGAGGAGTGCTAGTTACACAAATAAACCACCTTTTTCCTTTTTCCCACCTTTCTGGTCTGAGCCCAGCTCGTGCTTTCAGTTGGAAGATGGTGACATCATGTTGTGTTTGCCCAGAGTCCCTGCTCAATCAAGGGCTAATTGGTTTGCTAAAAACCTTTCAAACTCATGGGGGTAAAAAGTATTTTACAAAACCAGTGCCTTTATTTTAACGCAATCTATTCTCTTTGCTTGGAGGCTTGTTCTGCCAACAGATCTGGTTCCAGCTACCAAAGGGAGCTGAGCATCCATAGGTCCTCTATAATTTTTTTTAAAATAAAACAAAAAACCCTTTGTCTTGTGAGGATAGTTCAAACAACTGTAAACACTGTTCACTTCTGGCTGTTAGAAGAAATTAGCTCATCCCTCTTAGACCCAAGAGGTTATTTCTGTCTTTCATCACTCTGCTTATTGTTTAGTTCTTTTATTTAATCATGTTGGAAAGGCAATGTTACTGCTGTCCCTCTAGCAAGGAAAAAATGTTCCTCTGGAATAGTAGCATCCAGGTGTTATGATGAAACAAATATTGAAACCTGTTCCAAGTCAGAAAACATCAGTTCATTTACCTGTAGCTTCTGATCACTTGCTAAATGGACTCATCTTTACTGCTAGGTTCCTCTCTGTCTTTCAAGCTGAGGTTCCTTCCCTGCCGGGCTGCCTGTTGCTCTGCACATCCATGTGAGTGACTTCAGCCTTTCCTTTTCACCAGGAGCTGTGAAAACAGAACTTACTGCAGCCCAGTTTTTTAGCCCATGGCAGAGAAGATGCTTATGTGTCTGGAGCACACCCTGATTCCTTTTGCTGTCTTGGTTTGTCCTTGCTGAGCCAGTGACACACAATCAGAATGAGCTTCATCCTGCAGAGCCCTAGGCTTTCCCTGTGAGATTTCAGTGTGAGCAAGCTCATCTTTCTTTTCTTCTTCTACAGTACACTTTGCTTTCATTATAAAGTATCCGCTATTTCAGATGAGTGTTTCATGAGACTCATTGTGATATAGAGCTTTTATTTATTTCTTAAAAACACGTGTGGGTGAGCAGCTTGTACTGTATTCCTGAATCAAGCGGTAATTGGGAATTCCTATGAGAGTTTCCCTTAATACCACTCTAATACCCCTCGGTTGACTCTTGCTGATCGCCTCATTGCTATGGAAATCCATGCCCTGGGTGCAGTGCTGGTCCCAGCTGGCTGCTTGGCTTTCTTGGCAGGGGCTGCATGAGGCACGGTGTGCAGTCCAGTTTATCATGATATTGGCCAGGCTGCATGCCATGGGGTAGAAGGGTAGATGGGGGCAAGGAGATGGTGGCAAGAGGGAAAAGAGAAGGGTGAGTGACAGGCAGCAGTGAAGAGAGGAGTGCAGTTTGCTCTGCAGGCATTGGGAGCTAATGAAGCTGTGTAGGGAGTTCCTGATCTGCTGGGTTCTGCTGCACTGCTTTCCTTTTCCTTGAAGGCAAAGTCACTCCTGCTTCAATAAACAAGTTTGCAGGAGAACCCCGGTGGGGGCTGGATCCCTTCACAGCAGCTCTGCTCTGCAGGTCAGTAAAAGAGAAACCAGAGCAGGGGCATTGCAGGCCTGGTGGTGATTGCATAGGCAGTGTGTGTTCTGGTATTCCATTGCTTGTGGAGTACTCCCACGTGTCAGGTGGGAGTGTTTAATGTCTGTGTCTCTTTGCAATTGAGTTCTGGTGTCACCTTTGTACCTGCAGCATTTTCTTATTAGCAGCGCTCGGTCTGTAGGTTCAGCTAAGACTCGTTTTCCTGTGGCTGCTATGAGAAATACAGAGCTTGGAGGAATATTGGAGGCTTTCACTGGGCTTTGAGCATTGGCATCAATAAATGAGAACCTAATCCCCGGTTCTCGTGCTGGAATCCTCTGTCCTTTCTCGCTCACTTCATTGAATTAAGCAGATAATTCTGCGCATACTCAGCTCCTCTTGGTCCTAATGCAGTGATTATCCTTTAATGCCCCAAAGAATATTTCACTTACAGAGCTTTTCCATGAGTAATAAAAGCACTTTGTTAACAGATCTGTAGTCCTTAAGGCCCAGGAATAGTTTGGAAAATCTCTAGCCATGTACGTGCCACCATCCAGCAAATGTTGCCAGTGGCTTTTGCTACCAAATGTGTAGTCTGCAGTGATGAGAGCACTGCTTTCTGCTTTGTCTTTCACTGTTGGGTTTTGATGAGAGTAGACCTTGGATAAGAACTTCTTAAATTTTTAATCCAAAGAAAATTTTACCTGAACTACTGGCAGTAAATTATGTTTTTTTCCTTCTTTGCAGAACGGGGCTATGATCCATACAACCCTGAGCTTCCGAGGCCCTCGCTGGAGGCAGAGGATGGTGCCCTGGCTGACATCACCGACATGACACCTGGCATCCTGGAGCTGGAACTGGTCAACAAGGCCATCGAGGCAGTCAAAAATGAAGTTGAGAGGGAGCAGAAAAAGTACGAGGAGCTGTTGGAAACGACAAAGGAGCTCAGTGCTTCAGAGGGCTCGCTCATTGCCAAAACACCCATGCCAGCTGCTGTGACACAAAGTGATTCATTTACCTCCCTAGAATATAATCCAGGTAGCTACAACTTCAGTAATAACTCAGACTACAACCCTACTCCTCTTGCTGCTGCCAGTCAGTCAAGTAAATACACTTTGGATACTTCTCGATCTAAAGGTAACTCGCTGGAATATGTTCCCAAGGCTGTAGCACAGAATAAAAAATACAGCAGCACTGTCACTAACAATAAATATGTGATTGATGACTCTAAGCCTTCTACAGACTTGGAGTATGACCCGCTTTCAAATTACTCAGCCAGGCTTCTGAGCAAAGCTACAACGAAGGAGCCAAAGGGGTCTAAGAGGGGCAGGGTCCCTAGTTACGAGGATTCTTACTCTCCTTTGCGAAAGAAGCTCTGTGAAGTACCTGATGAGTTTGAAGTGTATGCCAAGTTCTCCTCCTCTGAAGATGAGGCTGATGCGGAATATAAGCCGACTTCTGTTAGCTCTCAATCAAAAGCTGGTTCAGAAAGTGAATCAAATGATGGATTATCCAGCAAAGAGCGGAGCACTCGGTTGAATGACTTTGCTTCTCAGGATAGCAAAGGAACAGCAGCTCAATGTGGCATGGAGGATCTTCCTAGTTCACAGAAGAACTCTGCCAAAACCTTGTCAGACAAGAATGCAAAAGGAGCAAAATCGTATTCTGGTAAGAGTGACCAGGAAACTGAAAATAAAAGCAAGGACTCAAAAGACAAAACCAAGAGGAAGAAATCAGATGTTAGTAAAACGCCTGGCCTCAATGAGGTTAGTAAGAAAGAGAAAAGTAAAAATATGGAAAAAGACAAAGGAGTCAAGAAAGAAGAAAAAGTAAAAACAAAGAACGAGGAGAAAAACTGCAAAGATAAGAGTGTTAAACTGAAAACTGATGGGAATTTAAAGAAACCTGAAAAACAGAAGTCAGAAAAATTGGATGAGATTAAGAAAGAGAAATCCAAGAGTTCCAGCAGTAGTTTGGGGAAAAGCAAGAGTGAGGATGTTGTCAAAGGCTCTAGCACAGAGAAGCTGGGCAGCAGCAAGAAAGATTCCAATCTGAAAACAGCTGATGTGAAAAATGGTAAGGAAACCTCTAGTAGTAAAAACAAAGACAAAGGGACCAAGCCCTCAGCAGTGGAACGAAAGAAAGAAAAGGTTGGTTCTACTGAAAAAGGAGATCCAAAGAAGGGTCAGAAGCAGCAAAGCTTGAGTCACGTTGACCTGTTTGGAGATGAGAGTGGGGATGATGATGATAAGGGCAAACCCATGCCATCCACGTTACCTGATGTGAGCTCAGACTCAGACGGTGACGACTGTAGTTCAGATTCTCAGAGTGAAAAAGAGGAGACAAAGAAAGCGAAGCGTTCTAAATTGTCAAAGTCGTCATCTTCTTCCTCAACATCTGACGACATCGATTATTCCATCCTTGAGAAAGACTTGGACTTTGAGTCAGACCCAATGGAAGAGTGTCTCAGGATTTTTAACGAATCTACTGATGTGAAAACTGAAGACAAGGGGAGGCTGGGGAAGCAGGTAATGCTTGTTTGAGTTGGTTCTCTCAAATCTAAACGTGAAAGGATGCTGGTTTAGTTTTGTGGTGTTGCTTGTTTCAAGTTGCTGAAGAGGGCTGTGGAGGGAGGCTCTGTGTGTTGGGTGAATCTCATCCTTGTGACTGTTTTGAAGAGTTTGCCCCTGAGTTTACCTGCTGCATTGGAGGCTGCTGTGAAATGTAAAGGTTTAACTGCCCTTTGTGTGGAAGGCCTTTACCTTTCAGGGTTATCTCCATTTGGTCTGAGATCTGTGGTTGCCTGGCTGGCTGGAGGAGAGGCTTTGGAGAGTATTTTGTGGGTGTTTCAAAGCTAATCCAAGTTTGATAATCTGAGCAATGGCTCCTTGTTGCAGCATACTTTGGGGAATGTGCCAGCAGGTAGCACCAGGACCATGTGTTGGTGGAAGTAAATTGATGTGGTCAGTACTGGGCACTTCAAGGACACCCCAGATTGCTGTTTCCTACTTTAAATGCATCCTGCAGTTACTTTATTGGGATCTCTGGATACCTTGTGGGGGGCTGTAAGAAATGAAGGGTAGAACACCTGTGTCCAAAGGCAGCAGAGGTACTGGGAGCCCAGCAGGGCTTGCAGTGTGTTCCAGTTCAGACCCTTCAAGCCTCTCTTTGGGATCATGGATCTGGAAGAGGAGCAGGATGAGGACAGCATGAGCCACGTGAAAACTGAAAGCCAGTTTCTCCTGGTGTGATTGTTTGTGGAGCTTTATTCTCTCTAAGAACAACATCAGAAATTGTTGCTGATTTTGAGACTTTAGTTGGATGCCTGTGAACAAAATCCTCCCATCCATGACTGTGTGTAAGAGGAGGATGGAGCAGGCTGGGGTGTGCAGCGTGGGGAGGAGAGCTCATCTTTTGAGCAGAAATGCTGAATTTTTAAAGCTTTTTGCTGTGCTCTCACAGTGACAGCAGTGATCTGTTCTACGAGAAGTCTGCCTTGCTGACAGCTAAGGACTTTTATTTTTTTTACCCTAATATGAAATGCCTTAGAATAAGGCAGTTCTCAATATAATCATTTTCATCTGAGCTATTATTAAGCATTACTTAATTTCACTTGCTTAAAATTCAGCTGTTCTCTCTTTAGTGTAATTCTCAGCTAGGGAAGACAGCTTTATTTTTAGCTTTGTTTCTTCCAATTACCCAATTTAAGAGCACGCAATCTATAGTGGGGAAACACTTCCCCACTCAGAGCTTTCCAAATAAGAGAAGGCTCAAAACGGGCTGAATTCAGAAAGCACCAAACCAGGGGTTGAGCACTCTGCCAGCAGTTCCTGCAGGTGTGTAGGGCAGTGCCCAGCTGCCTGCAGCCTCCTGTGTTCCCCATTGAACCTGGCATTTGCACTCTTTATATTCCTGAATCTATAGATACTATATATATAGACTTAGTGTATATATATACCTTATATTCCTGAACTAAAGTTTAATTCTGTCCTATTCTGGGAATCATAGAATCATCAAGGTTGGGAAAGACCCCCAAGGTCATCTATTTCCAACAAGCCCTGCAGAGGGGAGGTCCCTTGAGAGAGGGATGCTCGGCTGTCTGCTTCCCTGCAGGGTGGCATTGCTCTCTGGTTTTGTTTATGGAATAATTTTGTAGCTGGAGCTCCGTGGTCTGATCTCAGCACTGGTCTGGAGGGAAGGTTGAGGCGAGCGGCGCGGTGCTTTCCTGCTTGGAAGGAGAACTCCGTGAGAGAGTTGATTAGGGATGTAACTGAGTTAGCAGGCTTAGCAAGTTCCTTGAGAGCAAAGTGATTCAGTGCAAAGTGCTCCTGCAGAATGCCCCTGTGATGAGCACAGCTCTGCTGAAGCTCAGCCAGAGCTTGTCTCAGATCTGCCCTCCAGCTCCAGCTCCTAATTTCTGAAAGGTTTGGGCTCTGCTCATGGCTTCACCAGCGGCTGTGGGGAAACTGAAAGCAGGATGGAGTGGAGAGCAGCTCGAGCTTTGAAAACAAACCTGTGAAGTGTGCTTTGTATAAGGGAACAGCCAAGTCAAATTCAAGGAACATTTAAATATTTTTTATGCTATTTCTTGGGTTTTTTTGTTGTTGTTTTTTTCCCTTTTCCTTCTTTTCCCCCTCTTGGAGCAAGTCTGAGATCCCAGAATCACAGAACTGTAGGGATTGGAAGGGACCTCTAGAGATCAGGTGTTAGCTCAGAAGCAGCTGTAGCTGGAGAGGTCCTGCTTTTCGTCCTGGGTTTCTGGCCATCCGTAGGTGTGACCTGGGGATCTGTCCCCGCAGCCTTTCCGTGGATCTGGCAGTGGATCAAAGTGCAGAGAACCATTTCCCTAAACGTGGCATGGCAGCACGGTGCCTCGGCGCTGGGCACGCGTTCAGGACCTGCTCCAGCAGCGGGTCGTACCGGCGGAAAATGAGTCAGCTCCTAAGTTCTTACCCAAAAAAAAAAAAAAAAANCTGCCACCTGCAAGGACTCGCTGTTAACCCGAAGGGAGGATTTTCACATCTTTTGGGGAGGGGTCTTGGAGTCTGTTCAGTTTTAGAAGCTTGTTCTTTTGTTTTCCAGCCAACGAAAGAGGAAGTAAATAAAGAAAAGACAGAAGATAACTTAACTACCTTATTTCCTGGCCAAAAACGAAGGATCTCTCATCTTGTCAAACAAGGAAATGTAAGTGCAGCTCTCAGGAGCAAAAGTTTAGCCATCTAAAGTGAGGATTTTCTGTCCTCTTAGGACACTGGGAAATGTGTGGTCCCGGGTGCAGGCAGCAGTGTATGAACTGTTTGCACTGGAATCCTTTTACATCAGATTTTTCTTCCCCTTTCTGATTTCTGAAAAATGTCGTTAGGCATCTACAAGAAATAGCAGCAAAACTCAATAAACTTTCATAAAACCAAGGATAAGAGCGAGTGGATTGTGCACCTTGGAACTCATGGGGATAGCCTGGGGTGTTCCTTTTCTGTAACATCACTTAATTCAATCACTTAGATTAAAAAAAAAAAAAAAAGAGCTCTACACAAGGTCAGTCTCTGTCTGATGGTACTTCTTTATCTCGTGGAACTAAAAGATAGCTGTGAGAACCTTGTAAGATGCTGAAAACCTTTACTACATTTATATATACTCTGATTCAACAAAGATACCAACAGTATCGTGTTTGATATTGTTCTTTGCAATTGTGGAGATACTTTAAATACAGAGGAGAATTTTTAAAAAAAAAAAGGCAAGGAAGACATTCTGATCTCTTTCTTTCTTTCTCACTGGGATTTTAATTCATGTTTTCTCTGAGGGTTTAATGTGTTTCCCTCCAGGTGCTGAGTGCAGATTAGTCAGTTTTATGTTCCAGCAGGATAAGAGCAGAGGCTTAAGCACTGATTTGAGCTGGGAAGCCCAAATTAATTGTTCTTCCTTTCCGCTCTGCCTAGGAAAGGTTTCTTTGCTTTTAATAATTTGAAGCCCTGAGGTCAATACAATGCTGTTTATTTAACTACATATCTTCAGCCAGTTCATGTGTTTTGATAAGGCCCCTTTCTTCCAAAGTGAAGAGATAAGAGACTGAAACAAATGGGTTGGAAATTCATTAACTCAAATATTTATTGCAAATAGGTGCCTTTTAGACATGTACAAATCTTTAAATACATTTTCTTAATGTGACAGCTGATCCCAAAATGCTTTCCAAAGATGTGAACCCCAGTGCAGTCATCACATGGGCAAACAGAGACGATCTGGTGTGCTCAGCAGCAGCTGCCGTGCGCACGCACCGGGACGTGCCTGCCCTGGGGTGCCAGCTCTGTGCTGTGTTCAGGAGCTGCTGGAAGACTCCAACTGCTGCTTTTGCCTGTGTAGTTGAAGCTCCTGCTTTGCCTCATCTCTCCAAGTATTTTTGCTCAGCCTTGCTTGGGATTTATAACTCAAAAACGGAGCGACCCGAAGGGGAGGGAGCTGAGCTTTTAGTTTGGTTTTCAAGGGGGAATGGCAGGTCAAAAGAATTGAAGGTGAGGCAGAAAATGAGTGTCCCATCCTGCTGGGAAGGCTGTAATTATCATTTAATGGTTGGTTCCATGCACTTTGTTTTCCAGAAGTTGGTGTCAGCACCAGGAATGCAGGAGGTGTCAGCTTGCCCCCAATTTGCGGTCTCAGAAACGCTCGCAGAGCCCGTGTGTAACACAGCATTTCCTGGGCACGTTGCAGGAGGGAAGGCCAATTTCTCACATCTCAGTAGTTCCTGAGTAATGTGGCGAAATTTGTACTGCTCTTGTACTTCTGCTGCAAGAAAACTTCTTGCTGACACAATTTCTGGCACCTTTCCTGCAACCTAAATTTGGCCATGAACATAATGCATATGTATCGTGGTTGTGTCAGTAACGGCTGAAACAGTGAAATGCCCCCCCGAGCAGGCAGGGGCAGAGCCTGCTCAGAATTCAGAGCTCTGTTTATGTAATGCTCTAATCCCATAAATATGTATATGTGCAACTTTTAGCTAGTTATAGGAACCAGAGTGCTGAAACAAAGCTCTTGGGAGGCGGGGAGCTGCACAGGGAGGTGCCAGTGGTCATTCATGGGAGAGGGGGAGTGAGCTGCAGAACTCCACATCGTGTCTAAAGGGGAAAGGAGAACAATTTTCATTGCAATATGAACTAAAGGAGCATGCGGTGATGCTCAGGGGTGTGAGGCTGGATTCATTTTATAATGCAAGATGCAGAGCTGTTGATGGAGCCCAGAAGTGGACTAGGCACAGGGATGGAGAAACAGACACCCTGGCCATTAAGCAAGCAGTTGGAATACCACCACCCAATTTAGGAAAATCCCAGAGTGGTGAGAGGTCTCGCCAGAGGGCGAGTTGTTAATGCTGCGCTTTTTGGTGGATGACTGAGCATTTTATTTTGGAAGGTGGTTGCTCTCAAAACCCTGTATTTGCTAACGTCGATGGCTTGGGGAAGAGACTTTTCTCGAGTGGATGAAACCTTTTTGTCTGTGCAGGCAGAGGTCCCGAGCAAGCCCGTAGTCCGGCCGTACCGTCCGCCCACGGCGCAGGAGGTCTGCTACCAGAGGATCCAGCTGGCCCAGCAGCAGGCAGCACAGCTGGCCGTGGCCGTCCAGAAAGCCTCTCTGTCTTTGCCAGGAGAAAAGAGGAGGATTGCTCACGTGCCAAATGCAGCCCTTTCCGCAGCAGTCAAACAAAGTAAGCCAGCAGCACTACTCGTGATCCCTATCCTGTCCTCTCTGCTGTTGAAAAGAAACCCACTTGGCTTAAATTGCTCCCAAGCTGAAAACGTGGGACTATCAGGAGGGGGTGGTGCTGGTCACAACTGGAATCCTTGCTTACAGGAACCACTGAAGAGTCTCCTGAGAAGTGTCATCTGTTTCTGAGAAGCAGCAGACTAAATGTACAGCTCTTTCCTGTTTTTTCTTTGGAGAGTGTTTGCTCCTCATTTGTGCTTCCACTCAAGCCTTTGAGGAGGTGGCTGAACAGGAGGGAAGTGCTAATTTGTGCTCATCAGTATCCCTTTGTGGTTGGAAGGGCTCAGAGCTGACCTGATGGGCAGGTCATTGTTCCCTCAAAGCAACAACAAAAAAACAAGGCATGGTTCCTGGTAGAAGTTTCCCTCATCCTTGCCTGGAAGGTGGTAAAATTATCTGATTTTTATCCCTTGGGAGGTTTCCGTTTGAAAAAATGCTGTTTGTAGCCCTGTGGATTTCTACTTCAGTATGTTTTCTGTTTCTTGCAGATCTTGTGAGTGGCAAGAAGACTGCTGCTGGCAGGAGTGTCACACCTTCCAATGACTCTGAAGCCCCCACCCTTTCTCTGAAGGCTTGCACCTTAGCTGGGATGGCTTCAAAGACAACCAGCACCACCGTGCAGAAAAGGATAGCGCATGTTCCCTCCTTACAGGTAAAAGAGATGTGAACTCTGTCTTTGCAACTTCTTTTCTGGTTATTCCCCATTGAGGGTGCTGTGTTTAACTGTGCTGTTCCAAATGTAGCACCCTGAGAAGTGATGTTTTGATTAGGATGATTAAATGGGTTCCTCTCTTGCTGTGGTTTTCCTCGATAGCGTTGTATAAAAAATTAAACACTTGAGGAGCAGGAGCGTGGAAAGATAGAAATACTTAAGTGCTATGCTGATCTCTTTGAATATTGATCTCTCATTTTCAGTTTGAGTCTTTTGTTGTGCTGTCTGCCTAGGTTTGCATCTGTGTCAGGGGCTTGGAGGCTCTCTTATTTGAATGGCATGGGTGGGCTGATGGCCTTCCCTGCCTTTGGAGGCCAGACTGAGGGATTTATGAACAATGTCCCACAGCAACCTGTGTAGTTAAAACATGATAATTTAAACTTCATGCTGCAGTTAATATCTGGGGAAAAAGCTCTTTTTCTCCCTCTCTTTTTGATACCTGCCCAACCTTTGTGTGCTTTTGATAGTAATGTGTAACCTGAAGCTAAAGAAAAGAAAAAGCTGAAAGCATAGAATACTTGCCATTGTTACAGAGGTTCTTAAGGGTGACTGTGAGAGGCTGAGAAAATGTATACATGTAATGAAAAGGACCAACCCCCCCTTAAACAGGCTTAAACACGATACAGGAATAGAAGGAGATTGATCCAAGTGGAAGCCTCATGAGGAAAACAAGCACTCTTCCCTTTGAGATAGGTCCTGCTGCTCCCCTTCCAGCATGCCTGAATCTTCCTTGGAGCTGTGTTTATTGCAGGTTGCAGCAGATGGTTTTGTTAATGGATGTCTCTTGGGTAGGATGGAGAAAGATTGACAAAACAACTGGGTGCTCTGGAGGTGAGCATACAGTTTCTTCTCCCCCCAAAAAAGAGGCAAATTGTGTGATTTGGGAGATAAATAGGTGTTAAGTGGAAAACTGCAGTAGTAGGTTGTAGCTCAGTGCAATGTGCAGTTTTTATGCAATTGGAGGGGGAAAATCCTTTCAGGAGCATGATTGGCATTAAAAAAGAAGACAGAAGCAGTGCAGTGAGGTTACAGGAATCCCACAGAAAGCAAGTAACACTCCCTTGTTACAGCTAGACTACTTACAAGAAAAAACATGTTGGTCGTGCACTTACCTGATGGTGTGTGTTCGTGCCTTCGGCTCAAATTGCAGTGCTTGGTACTGTGCTAATCTTGACTCTCTTAATGTGAATGTCGTCATTTTCATGGCCTGGGATTCTTGTCTATGCAAATGGAGTGGTGTGACTAATGCCACTGGGACTCCTGAGCTGCTGGATGGGTTGCGTAACGAAACATGGTTGTTTTCTGAAGGAGTTCAAATGCTGAAAGGGGCACAGAAGCTTCAAGCTGGTGTTTTCAGGACCCGAAATGATGCATGTTATATTTAGTTTTGGACAGATTTTCAGAAAGGAAGTTATAACATAACAGAAAATGTGAGTCTCAAAGCAATGTGCTTTGTAAACCCCAAATAGCCTCTTTCTCTCTCTGTCTCTAGAGCGCCAGCTTACAGAGGCCTGTTATTCCCACAGAATTTGGTGCTAAAGTCCCAACAAACATTCGTCAGAGATATCTCAATCTCTTCATTGATGAGTGCCTGAAATTCTGCTCCTCCTCCCAAGAAGCATTTGACAAGGTCTGTATTGGTGCTTGCTTCTTTTGAATATAAAAGACTGCTTTTTCTGGTCCTGTTCAGAGCTTTGCCTTTCCCTTATGCTGCCACTGAACTGGGGAAAACAGCCTCTGCCAGGCAGTTCCAGACCTGCTCTGTTCATCTGTCAGGGAAGGTTTTGTGTGCAAATTCTTCTAGTGCTCAGCGTAAAACGTAGTTTTTCTGACTCACCTAAGCAGTCCCAGGAGCCAGTGTCTATTTGTGCTGTGCTCCAGTTTGTTACCTGATCACATGACAGACAAATTTTGTTTTGCTATTACACTTGGATTCGATGTTTCAAGCTGCAAGTGGTGGTTTTTTGTTTTTTTTTATCCCTGAAAGCAGTAGTGGAAAGAGAGTACTTGGTAACAAATTACATTGTTTGCAGGCTCTGGCAGAAGAGAAGGTGGCATATGAGCGCAGCACCAGTCGCAACATCTACCTGAACGTGGCAGTGAACACCTTAAAGAAGCTCAGGAGCCTCGTGCCCAACTCCCCGTCCAGTACGAACAGTACGTACCACGTTTGTGGTTTAATAAGGAGCCCTGCTTGGTTTAGAAGCCACGGAGAGAAACTTGTTGACAAGACAGCCCCATTTCTCAGAAGCATTATGCTGAAAGGCAAACAACTCCAGTTAGCTTTTTATAGCCTGGCAAGCTTTAATGGGCCTTCAAGAGGCAAGTCCTGCAATGCTTTGTTGGCTGTCTGAACCTAAATGGAGATAATGCCACATGGATTTTTTTTTTTAGCGCAAGTTCTTTAAAATGAAAAGCCCTGCTAATGGAGTAACTTTCACATGATGCCTTCAAAGTGATAGACTCGTCCATCACCGCAGAAATCTGTTACACACATTAAGCTTCAAGAGAGAAACGAAGAGGGTTAAGACATTTCATTATTGGCTCTCGAGAGGGTACATTAAACAATCAATTTGTGCTGTTCTTGTGAATTTTTTTTTCCTGGTCTCTTCCCTTTTCTCCCCTCTGTCTTCATTACCTTCACGGCCATTAGTCAGAGCGGCTGAACTTGGGAGGCTGGCCTTTAGGAGAGGGCTGCCAGCTAATGATTAGTAAAAAGCACCTAGCTGCCATTATCTGATGTGCTGAGCATATTCCAGAGCTCTGAAGGCCTTTCTAAAGGAAGTTGAAAGATTCAGCGTGGAGTCTGCTCTGCGGGGACCCAGCAAAGCTGCTCGCTGCAAGTGGGTGATCCATGCAGCACGTGGCTGGGTTGAGTTGCCTCTGTGTGCCCAGATCTCTTTGCTGTGGATCAGGATGGCAGTTTGGTGTGCAAAGTAAGCAGGTAGAGCTACCAGAGTCTCCTGGGGAACTGTAGAAATGTCCCTGTCTGCCCTTAAAAAGTTGCTGTGAGCTGACAGTGCAAACAGAAAGCTCTATGTAGTGCTAGGGATAGACCACCACCTTACATGTACCAACTTCTGGAGCAGAGAATGCAAGAGGTTAAGTGCAGTCCTTTTCCCTATGTGTTGTGCCTGAAACTCTAGGGCTGAAGTCAGTCACTTTTGTGGAATTGCATCTGAGTGCTTCATCTCTGTCCTGTTTTGCTTCTTCCCCCTTGTGTCTGCAGAAACAAGTAACAAGAAGGTGGTGTCCCACGAAGCTGTGCTGGGAGGGAAGCTTGCTGCTAAGACCAGCTTTACCCTAAACAGGTCAGGGAGCTTGAAAGCAGAGGATTTAACAGGTAAGCCCCTGCTCCTGCAAAGCTGTAACCTGTAAATTATAGCTGGAGGTATAACACAGTGACTGGGAAGAGCAGGATCTTGCTGATGCATGAAGTGCTTTGATTTATCCGTGGGCTTGTGTTATGAGTTATTACCTAACTGCAGTACAGTGCTGCAGATGGGCTGATTAGCACCTTCCTTGCTCCCCTGCTTTGGGCTGTGAGTTTGCTGATGTTGTCCATGTGGCTTTGATGTAGCATCAGTAGTTGTTGAGAACTGCCTTTTGGATGTTACCGACTTTTGGACTTTTTTCTGTCTTGATTTTACTTCATCTTTCTTCCCCTGAAGGAGTACTTTACAGTGTGGCTGTCAGATTAAAGACAAGCTTACTGATATCTCCATCTGCTCTGCAGGGCTCGTTTTCACATTTAGGAATGTCATAGTAAGGTCATATCATCGCCAAAGGATTGTGCCACAAGCATTATTCACTTTGGGTCAAATCGGTGATGAGTATTCAAGCTGCCAAGAGATATAGGCAAATTGTTGAGGAGATCAGAGAGGAGATGGGGATGCCATAGAGCAGAAGGAATTGACATGAGGAAAGCTTAAAAGGGCCTCTGTAGCTCATCTAAGCAACATCAAAGGATGCACAGCAATATTGGAAGGGTTTAACGTAACGCTGAAAGAAGAGATATTGAGCAGAGTGCAAGAAGTTATAATTATTCCGTGGAATTAAACAGTCAAAAATCAACAGCAGGAGAAAAACCTACTAATAATGAATTTTTTAGCTAGCTGTGGGTGGCCTTTGAGGAGTATTTTGTGGGCAGTGTTACCAACCATCAGTTAAAGCATTTTAAACATTACTAGCATGAGACTCCTCTAGTGCTGCTTGCTGGAGAGGTTAGCATAAGCTTGTGCACCGATGGCCGGATGTGAAACACACAGCCTAGTGCCTATTTCTCTGTTGGTACTGAACAAAGGCAGTGAAAGCAAGTTGGAAATAGGGGGAGTTCCTGCCAGGTGGCTTGATAAGGCAGAAAATAGTAAGAGAAACAGCACCTGCTTCTGTGGTCTGGCTTCATCACTGTCTTTGATATGTGCAGGAGCTGCCTTGTACCGGCGACTGAAGGAGTATCTCATGACTGAGGAGCAGCTAAAGGAAAATGGTTACCCAATGCCTCACCCAGAGAAGCCAGGCCGTGCCGTCCTCTTCACAGCAGAAGAGAAGAAAAGCACTGACTGTAAGCTGGGCTGGCTGTTTCATTCTGCAGCCTTTGCTGCGTTACAGGTGGAGATGCCTGTCCTCTTTGCAGCTGATCTTGCATACAGATGTCACTGGTCTCAGAGTTGGGGCCATTTGGTCCCATTGTGATGGGTCTCCCTGGCTGGGACCAGCCTGCTGCAGGGCAGAGCAGCGTGGCTGCACAAGCCTGCTGCTTTTTTGAAGGATGAGTTTCTTTAGTTTACACATCATACATTTTGACACAAGGTTTATAGTTTGTGGTATGTGGGGCTCAGTGAGGTTTCTCTTTGCTGCCAAAGTGGGTTGGTGAGGTTGCCTCCCCCAGCTGCCTTTGGCTGTCCCTGTGAGGTCTGTGCTGTGCAGCTGCTCAGTCACTGCAGATTTTAGGATTTCTCACTTAAACTCCAGGCTTGTCGCACTAGCTGGGAGGCTGCCTGCAGGGAAAGTGCTTGGAGAAGCTCCTGATCAGTATCTGGTGATGCTCCCCTCTTCCAGGGGAAGGATTTATTTTTTAATTTATTTTTTGCACACAAGTTGCTGTTATGGTGTGATAGGGACTGATGTGGGGTCAGGCTGGTGTTGCAGTGGATCGTGCTGTGCTGGTTTGGTTGCACAGCTTCTAGTTTGGTCACTTGATGGTATTGGGCAAAGCAGTTTCCAAAAGCCCTTTCTGCAGCTAGACAAAATGATCTACTGGGGTTCCCCTGGACAGTGTGGGGTCCTCTTGGCTGAATTTTCTGATGTCCTGTGGCAGGATTTATGCTTCTCAAATGCTGAACAGAGCTGTGATGCAGCAGGGGTAAAATATATGCTTAGGGCATATTTTGAGGTGCCTTGTCAGGCTGCTCTGAGCATCTCTTTGGAGAGACCTTGCTGAAGTGTGTTAAGTGCTCATCCATGTTAACACCTTGTGTCTACATTTGTCCTGTGGTTGCTGAAGCAACCTGTTCAAAAGCTCTCTTGCATTAACACTGTCAAGTACTGTGTTTGTTAGAGCCCTTTTCCCTTCAGTTAGCCAGCCAGCTGCTTTGTGTGACTCTGAGCTCGTGTTGCTGGTTCTGCTTCTGTAGTTTTCTAATGATATTTTAGGGTTTTTGAGTTTGTTCTTCTTTCAAAGAATCTTTTGTCTGTCTGCTCATGCTGTGACTGTGGTCAGTAGATGAAAAAGGACCAGACAGGTGTTGTGCAAAGCTGGCAGGGATCTGACAACATGTCAGAACTCAGGGAGTTGCTTGGAAAGCAGGTGCATGACAATCACCTCCTTTTTTGTGGCTTTTTGCATCTCTCTTCTCTGGATTGTGATCACCACTGTGAGCACAGATGACAGGAAGAAGTCCCCAGCTGCCTCGTGGAGGGTTGGTCTTTGCTGGATGTGTTTTAGTTTTCCAGGAAATCCCAGCAGAAGAGCTGTGCCCATGAGGACCTTAAATGTCACTTGGAAGTGACAAGGCACAGACCCCCAGGAAACCAGGCCTCATTAGCTCTGGTGTCCAAAGAATGACTTATTTATCCTGTTTCTTAAAATAACTGTTAGAGCACAACATAATTTGCTGTGGATGGAGAAACAACGCAGCACATGTGAACTCTTGGAACTCACGTTGCATACCAAAACCAACAGGGAGTTTTACATTTGCCTCTGAGAAGTGGCTTGGGGGCAAATGCTGCAGGACTGCATTTTAGAGGAATTGCTGTGTGTTTATGACAGTTTGAGGCAACGTTTAGCATCCTTTTAACAGGAGATGTTTGCAGCTTTCAGTGGGGTTTGGGGCATTGAATGAGGTTGATTGGCCTAGGTTAACAGGTACTGGGTTTGCAATGACCTGACTCTTCTCTCTTCTCTTGAAGCCTCCTGCAGGGTTTGTTGTCGCTGTGGCACTGAGTACATGGTCTCAGCCTCTGGAAGCTGCATCCGCAAAGAGGAGTGTGTCCATCACTGGGGGAGGCTGCGCAAGCAGAGAGGTATGTCTCTTACACGAGGCTCAGCTGTGTGCTAGATGCACTCTGCATCTGAAAACAGAGTCTGTATCGGGTTGGAGCTGCTGTGGAACGTTTTGTGGCTCTGGGGCTTGTCACTCGCAGGTTGTGGCAGTTCCTAGTTTTGTCACTGGGTGGCACAGGCTTGCAAAGAGCTGCTAAGAGGTAGTGGGACAGTCCCTGACATGTGAAAATGGAGCTGGAGCAAAGGTGATTATAGCTTAAGGGAAAAGCAAACCTTCCTGTGCTTTTTGAACAAATCAGTTTTTTTAGGAGACTTAAGAGCATGAGACCTCTGTTGCTGCCTGAGAGTTTACTGGTCTTGGGTAAACTCACTTGCAGCAAGACAGGAGCCTAGTTTGAACTCTGTATTTTCCACCAAAGCATCCACGGTCAGTGAATCTGCTCTGCTGGGTAAAGAAGTCAAAGTGCTCTGCTCATCTGTGCCGTGGCTGCTAGGTGGATTCTGGAATTGTTTGGCTAAATATGAGAGACTTAAACTCTTTAGTTTGCTGAATGTGAATCCATACTTATTTTTCCCCCTTTGCTTGACGAATTATTGTTGCTGTGCTCACCCAGGACACCTTTGCACTTGTGAGTTAAAGTGTAGGTCTCTTGTTGACAGGACTTTTCCCTTTGACTCTTAACTCTTTCAGTGCCAGGTGGATGGGAAACTCATTACAGCTGCTGCTCAGGAGCTGTGGGCTCACCAGGCTGCCAGGTCGCTAAAGTAAGTTGTTGAGCAACACCTTTTAATTCTCAGTGACATTTGTCCTCTGCATACAGTGGTGGTGACTGTGTGATTATTGCTTGAGCCTTTTAAAGAGTGGTAGATTCCCTTGAGGGAGAGGGGAAAGCAAGTAGTACTTAAATGCTTTTTGCTATGCAAAGGTAGGAAAATGGGGTGTTTGACAGGAAAGAGGAATCACAACTGTCTGGAGCTGAGGTGGTTTCTATTTTGCAAATGCAAATTTTTTAGCATTTTTCTAAGCAAATGCCAGTGGGTTAAGTTGCCCAGCAAAAGCTTGGATGAAGACTTCTTTAGGGAAACAATGAAGAAGCGAGAAAGAAGGAAATTCATTTTAAGTAGCAGACTCAGGAGACATTTGGTTTTGGGGTGTGCCAAAACCTTTTTTCCATTTTTTTTTGTGTTCCCAGATCAGGCTAACGTAACTTTCTGCTGTAGGCCAAATCCTCTCTTAGGTCTCCATTTATTGCATGCCCTTTGTCTTAAGGGGAGGAACTTTCCCAAGGAGTCTGCTGTAACCCATACATTGCTTCTCATGAGGAGGGTGGAGAAGGGATCACAGCCTTACGAAGCAGAATGAAAAGCCTGCTCAGGAGCTGAGCTTTGGCCCTTTTATCAAGCTGAATGGTGTCTGGGATATCTTTGCACAGCTGCCTTTTCTTTTTTCTCATACAGCAGCCTGGCACCATTGGCCCTCCAAACATGGGCTGAGGAGAGCAGTCTGTCTCTGGCCTCTCCCCTAGCTCTGAGGATGCTCCTAGTGACTTTTGTTGCAGGGGCATTTTTATATTCATCAGCTGCCCCACATGGCAGAAGGATGGTGCAGAACCAAATGAGAGGAGATCTTAAGGGGCTGTGTCCAGTGGAAGGGGCTCCGAGAGCACGTTTATCGTAAGGCATTTTCCTGTGCCAGGATTTGGAAGTCCTCAGGTAGTACAGGGCCAGTAAAGTTGACTGCAGGTTCTGCAGAGGTGTGTGCCCTCATTGTTCTGCCAAAAGCTACAGCTAGAGCAGCAGAACTGTCAGCACGTGGGCCCTAAAAGCCTGAAGCATGGATGAGCTCAGGCAGACTGCTACTTTTCCAATTGCTTTTTCATTTGGAATTAGGATCTCTTTTTAATCAGTGTTCCAAAGAACATCCAGCAGGGAAGTCAGGAGAAATTGATGAGGCTATAAAAGATGACTTCTCTGCATGTTTTTGCGTGGCTGTTGTAGACCATAAAACCTCATGGCCTTTTAAGAAACATACAATCTCTCTAATAGCCTCTTACTCAATGAAGCATGCTGCCAGTGCTCCAGGGCTCAGGCATCCTTTCACATCTGCCTCCTAGTTGTTGTGCTGCTACAGATTGCTACATTCTGGCTTTCTTGTTTTTCTCATCCAAACGAATCCTCTGGTAAATGTAAGGTCTGAGTCCCCAGCCTGCTCAGGATGAGAATATGCAAAGAGATTTTGGGATGTTTGAGCTCCTGGGAGGCACAGTGTCATTCAGCTTTGAAGGAGGGCATTGAAAAAAGCAAATAATTATAGTAAGAAACTGTTCTAAGTAACTAGATGCATAGAAAAGCATTGCTATGTCTTTTCCTTCCAAATGTGTTTGAAATGTGCTTGTTTGGGTTACACTGCAGTTAGTGAGTGTGGCAGGAGGTGGCAGGAGGGAGCTGTGCACAGAGCCCAGGATGGAGCTGTGCCCACAGCTGCAGCTGCCCAGGAGCTGCTGCTTGCTGTTCTTTGTTGCAACTAAGTCTGCTGCTTTCTCAGATCTGAAAAGCAGAAATGACTCTCTGCCTTCTTCTCAGTGAGGAAGAATCAGGCAGTTGTAGAACATCAAATATTGTAGAAAAACACCTGATTTTTTTTTTTTCCCCTTAACCACTCAGTTATATTACAGAAGGAGAGAAAAGATGCAGGGAGAGATCAGGCTCAATGCTGGCCCAGCTGCCTCGTTAACTTAGTGATGCAGTCCTCTGTACTCTGGCTGCACCCACAGTAATAACCAGTGCAAAAAAATAGGCAAATCCCTGTTTTGGTTACCCTTCTGTCTACAGGTTTCAGCTGTAGCACTGCCTCAGTTTGCCCTCTGCAGCCTTTCTGCCCTGGGATGATGCCAAGTGCAGTTTGGTTCCTTATAGGGTGAGAATCAGGGAGGGAGGAGGCTATACACATGGTGCTATGATTTTGCAGGAATATGTTGGGATCTAGGCATAAACAAAACTTTAAAAAACAAACAAGCTAAAAAAAAAAATACTGGGATGTAAGGTAGAGAGCACGTCACCTCTGGGTGTGGTGCAGCAATTTAATTTGACCTAAAAGCACATTAGTGGGGAAAAGGACAGTCACAACCTCTGCCTTACTCTGTTATGTGTTCCTGCTTCCTCACAGTGGTGAAGGTAACCAGGTCAGTGCAGTGATCCAGTTTAAAACTCCTCTGTGCAGAACGCTGTCAGGCTGGTGGAGCAGTACCAGGGCAGGAGGGTGGGATCCATGGCTGGGGGGGAGAGTGGGAGTGTTTCTTCCAACAGCAGCTCAGTTTTGCATTGGCTTAAGCCATTCATAAACCACTCCCTGAGTTTTCCTGATAGCTTGGGGAGCTTTTCTGAGCTGAATCTTGTTGACCCTAGAGCTTAAGCTGGGAATGATGAGAGAAGTGGTTGGAAATGCTCCTTGTTTATTGCCTTGAGTGCTGGTAGACGGTAGCTCGTGTTAGTCTGTGAGCTGTCTGGTTTTGGAGCACAGTGGCTTTTATTTGTCTGCACATCATTGACATTTTCAGCTACTTCATTACACTAGTTTCTTCTGCCATCCGTGGGCTATGATACAGCTGATAGCAATGCTTGAACAGCGATGTTTGACATGAGAATCCTGCAGCCAGGCATGTCTCAGCCATGAGCCAAGCCAGGAGCCAGCACTGGAGCAGGTCCTTGTAATGTGCAGTGTGAGCCCATCTGAGTAGTTCTGCTCTGAATTGAAAGCTACTGCCATCTCCTAGTGCTTAGATCTGTGATGCTTTGCTACTACATGAACTGTGAACACAATGCCTCTAGCTCTGATCTGACTTTGGAATCAGGCTTGCACATGGCTACGTTGCTTTTGTGGTGAACTTCTCAGAACCACTGGCAGGCAACCCTTATTCCTCATTAACCTTTAGAAATGATTTTTAAAAATTGTTTTGTTCAAGTGGGTGGTTCTGTTGAAATTAAGCTTTTGGTTTTCTTGCTCCTACCTTCAACAAATCTTTCTTTTCCTTTTTTATTGTTCCTTTAAGCAACATGTCCACGATGGGCGGAAAGAGAGCCTCGATGGCTTTGTGAAGACTTTTGATAAGTTGCCTACGACCGATGGTTACCCTGGAATCTTCGCGTTAGACTGTGAAATGGTGGGTCCCTAATCAGAGGGGCAATGCACAGGCAAAATGAGGCTTTCTGAGGAAGGAAGCAAAGCTCTTTTCTCATATTGTCTCTCCTTTTTGCTGTGGGCTCTAAATCATAGAGGTTCACATGAAATTTACATTTAAATTAGGTCGTACTAGTTTTGGCCTATGTGCTTCGTTTGGGGACCACATACACCCTTGAGAAGTGGTAGCTAGTTGGCTTATATTGAGCACTGGTTGTTGTCTGGCCTTGGTACACTGAACCAATGGCATTTTGGGAGATGCTGAACTTCTGAGCAGTCCTGTTGGCACCATGCTGTGGTTGGCACGTGGTTTTCATGTCTGCTTTGTTGCTTGCAGTGCTACACTAAGCAAGGACTGGAGCTGACAAGAGTAACTGTGATCAACTCTGACCTAAAAGTGGTATATGACACTTTTGTCAAACCAGACACCAAGGTGGTGGACTACAACACCAGGTAAGGACAGTTTTCCTTGGATCAAAACTCTGTGATCAGCATCAATAACTTGGGGGGAATTTCTGGGAGCTCTTGCTGGAACTTGAGTGACCATCACTTGCTGATGGCTGAAACCTTTTGGGTCTTGAGGGGTTCCTTTAGTGAAGGCAGCTCTCCTCTCTGCTCTTGCACTGCAGATTCTCAGGTGTGACAGAAGAGGACCTGGAGAACACTAGTATCACCCTGCGGGATGTCCAAGCCGTCCTATTGAACATGTTCAGCGCAGATACCATATTGATAGGGCACAGCTTGGAAAGCGATTTATTTGCACTAAAGGTAATTTGCATGTCTTGCATTTGCATCTCCCTCTGGTTCCTTCCCACCCTACTGACTGTTGCATGTTGTCTTTTAATTTAGGAAATGCTTATTTCCAAGGTGGAGGATGTGAGGAGTCTATCTTGTCTCTGAGACAGTGGGAAGGTGGAAGAGTAGGGGATTGGGTTGTGTGTGTCACATGTGATCTCAGCCCAACTTTTAGTGACTGTCCCCAGGGGGATAGACCTCCCTAGGAGGGGTGAATAGAGCAGGGCTGGCTGGAAGGATGGAGCTTCAATCATTTGTCATTCACCCATGTCCACATAGTCAAGAATCTTCCTTTGGTGTCAGTATCATTTGCCTGACCTGAAGGTGTGCTCAGCCAGGAGCAGGGCAGGCTCAGGGGTTCACTGTGCCCTCTGGGTGTCCACAGTAACTATTGTAGAAACAGGTCAAGTCCCTTTGTCTCTGCACTTGATTTCTCTTCTAATTTTAAAATGTTGCTGAGGATCTCTGCCTTGTTTGCTGTGATTTGTGGTGTTACTTTGGTCAAGCTGTTTTGACCTTCCAGCTGTCTTGTTTCCTGCCTGGCCTGCGTCAGGCTGTAGGCTGCACAGCTCTGCTGTCCTGGAGGGGAGGGCTGTGTTCTGAGCACAGATCCCAGGGGGCTTGGCCAGGGGTCACCAAGGAAAGCATGCAGCAGGCAGGACCTTGCTCTGGCCCTCCTTTATCGTGCAGCTTCTTTGATGAAGAAGCTGTGGCTGCCAGCTCATGGCGGTGGTTTGGAAGCAACAGAGGTTTTAACGTCTGCAAAGCCTTTTACCTCTCCGTGGCACCCTTTATCCCAGCCTCACAGAGAGTTCATCATCATCATTAAAAAGAAATATATATATATTTACAGTTTTATCAGCACAGGATGACTGTGTTGGCCTCTTAGAAGCACGAACTTTCTCCTAGCATCACAGACACTGCCAAGAGAACGAAGCCGTGAGCGGTACAGCAGAGTGTGACAGGCAGTGGCACGTCAAGTCGTAATGTCTGAAGGCTGTGGCAGTAAAGTTGACATCTCACTAATGGCCACGGCAAGCTCCAAATGGTGATAGCATTTCAATTTTTATTTAAAGCTATATTATCCTGTTTCCTCAGTCTTCCTGATCTACATAAGTAATTATCATTGTGCCTGGGTGGGTGCCAAACTTGACTGCAGTCTAAGAGAGATTATCCATAATGTTGGCAGTTTTACACTCCAGAGAGCGTAGCAGGTTGTTTCTGTTAAGCTGCAGCTGTTTCCAGGCATTTACAGAGCTGGGCTATGAAACTATTAATGACAGAGTTAGGAATTGTCACGCAACATTAGCTGGTGCCTAGGAAGAGTTGAGGTGGGTGAGGAGTCTGGATCATCAGGGTTCTGTCTGAGTCACACTGTGTCGAGGCCCACAGAGCTTTCTTTTGGTCAGGCACACAGATTTATCTCTTGGATCTCGTGTTTTGCTCCTGTGCTCATTTTGTGGGACTGCTTTCATCCAAGTTCCTTTCGCTGTCACTGAATGCATGTTCTTGGCCAATGGAATGGCCAAGCTTTTCTTAACCTGAGAGTAAGAAATTAGTACTAAAAAAATAAGAATAATTCAGCTTACCCTGTGTTTATGGAATTTGTCAGATGTGGCTTTTAGGTCCTCCATGGAGGGAGGCACTTTGCACCTAGAGGACAGCAAACCTCTTGCCTTCTCTGTGTGCCCCAGGCAGCTGGACTTGAAGATGGAGCTTCTGCATGCCCAGAAGTACAAGATTGACTTGTCCCATTACATCCTTGCAAAACCAGTGGTGACTGAAAACTTCCTGTTGACTTTCATTGCCAACAGACTGGAATTTTTCAGGCTGGTGTACGCCTTGAGGGTTGCACCTTTCCTCTAGAAGCAGTGTGCACAGTGGGTCAGGTTACATCTGAACTTGTACTTCCTGCTGCAGGCTGTAACAAGCTTTGTGGGGTCACTTAGTTCCTTGGCTTTGTTTCTTGTTGTGAAAGACACCCTCAGAGGTCTGCCAGCTTCTCCAGGCTGGGCACTGAGGATTAACCTGGCCTGCATTTGAGTTATGTGATCTGAAGCAGCCCTGAATACCTGAATGTGCAGGTAGGCAGGGCTTTGAGGGCATGGATGTTGGATGGCAGAGCACTAGGAAGTTGGTATGCATGCACCCTGTGAGGGGGAGTCATCTCTGATTCATCCAGAGCCTCTTGCAAGACTGGTTGGGTTGGAGCTCAGCAATACCACTGCGTGGAGCTGAGAGATTGACCGGAAGATTGCGTTGGCATGGTTAATCCTAAGGAGTGCCCATCCTTGTGGGACAGGGAAAATAAACATGTTTCTTTCCTGCTCCCTCCCTCCAGCTTATCCATGGCACCGTGGTGGATACTGCGATCGTCTTTCCCCACCGCCTGGGTTTACCTTACAAACGGGCTCTCCGGAATCTGATGGCAGACTACCTCAAGCGCATCATCCAGGACAATGGTGAGACCAAGGAGGAGCTGACAGTGAGGTCTCATGCCCCATCCCACCTGGATGCAGTTCCTTGGGCCTGCCTCCCTCCCTACTCTCCCCAGGCCCCGTCCTCCTGATCTTTTTTTTCTGCATAGTGCCTGGCAGTAGCTGTGAATGGGGCAGCATATGAAGCCTCTGGCGGAGTTTCAGTTTGAACCCAGTTCTGAGGGCCAGCAGCACTTGCTTCTTCCCTCTGTGTGCTAAGTGGGGACCAGAGGAGTGGTGTGGGAAGGGCAGAGGCAGCTGTCAGGGCCACGTCATGCTCTCCCTTCTCTCTCTGGCAAACTGAGATTGACCTTTCTCTTTGAATCATGGCACGTTCCTTCCTGTCTTCCTTGAGCACACTGTAAGCATACTGCTGGGCAACTTGAGGGCTCCCAGACCAGGAGCCCTCAGCCTACAGACAAGCAGCACTTCATCCCTCAATCAAACCAAGGAATGGTGCTGGACTTCTAACACAAGTGTGTTTAATGGAACCTCTTCTCAATCCATCGCTGTGGTTCACTGTGATCGCAGATGCGCGTGTGGCAGAGGGCAGTGGGCAGCTGTGTTGGTGTGGGGAGACCTTCCCCTGTGCTTGGGCTGTAAGCAGGCAGCCCCTGTGCAGCAGAGGAGGTAACTGCTGTCCCTGTCTTTCTGTCCCCAGTGGAAGGGCACGACTCCAGCGAGGATGCCAGAGCTTGCATGGAGCTGATGATCTGGAAGATCAAAGAAGACGCTAAAGTGAAACGATGACTTGCGCTTTCTCTCTCTCCTGTTCCTCCTCCACCTCTTTGAAGCAGTGCAATAAATGCTCAGAGTAACACTGTCCACCTGTACGCAGCAGCATGCTACCCCAGACTCCCCGTGCACTTGCAGGTATCTACAGGACTGAAGGACTGCTGCTGGTGCAGCTGAACGGCACCAGCTCACTGCTTGCAGGTCCCTGTGTCCAGGCAGTGGCTCTCAGATCCCCTTTACTCTGCCTGAGGGGTACTCTGTGGTACAGCAGTTGCCTTGTAGGCATGGCAAGGTGGGTTTGAGTAGCACAGCTAGAGAGAGCTCCTTGGTTCCTAGGAGAAGTTTTTAGAGGTAGGTTGGATACGTGCAGAAGGATCTTTCTGGTTCAGTTCAAGGTAGATTTTTTTTTTTTTCTTTTTCAAATGTAACTTAAATTGCCTCTGTAGTCCAAAGCAGTTAGCTTCCTGCAGTGTTTGGAGAGGGGTGGGAAATGGAATAAAGTTGGACACCAACCTGTAAAGGGAGTGAATTACGTAGCTGGTGTGTGAGCAGTGAGTGAGGTGTGGTGAGAGCAGAGGAACAGGCTGTCTGCAAAGAGATCCCAGTGCTGAGCCGCTGGGCAGAGAGAGGCAGAGCTGCAGGAGGGAGGCAGTCCCTGAGAGCAGCGTGGAGCAGCAGGTCTGAGGAGTGAGACTGGGTCAGGGGAGCTCCCAGCTGCTGTGACCCAGGTAACTGGTGAGTGCTGGCATCCTGGTTCTGCAGTAACTGGACAAGGGAGAAGCCACAAGCATCAGACCTTGCCCGGACCTCAGGGAGATGAGGAAAACGGG
Source organism: Penelope pileata (assembly GCA_013396635.1). Classification (NCBI taxonomy): domain Eukaryota; kingdom Metazoa; phylum Chordata; class Aves; order Galliformes; family Cracidae; genus Penelope; species Penelope pileata. The sequence goes on from WBMW01001777.1 coordinate 276,042, forward strand.
GCTGTGATGAGTCAGGATGTGCACATCCCATGCCAAGGAGGGATGTGCGGGCTCCAGGGCAGGAGCTGTGCTGAGGAGGACAGCAGTGAAAGCAGGCACTGCGTCTTTGCAGGTCAGGATGAGCCGTCCTTCCCCTCGCCCAAGCTTCCAGTGTGTCTCCAGTGAGCTCGTATGTAGGGATCAAGGTTTTGGGGAGGACCTGGGTGCAGCTAAGATTGTACCTAAAGGTGGCCTCTATCAGTCTGTGCAGGTATGCAGAACTCCCACCGGTCTGTCCCTGACAGCAGGGACTTGATGCAGGCCAGGGCAAAAGCAATAGATGAAAATACTCTTTCAACTAGTTTACACGTTGAGTTTTCAGAAGAGCAGAAGCCCCGCTTGCTGTCTGGCTCCCCTGGACAAAAGCAACTGTTGAGTGTTGTGTTTGCAGCTGCTCAGGCAAACTCATAGGTGCTGGCAGTCTCTGTCGAGGCTTCATTGCTTTCTAGGTGAAAAGCAGTGCTGGTAGAGAAGGTCCCTGGTAGAGGAGGGCTTTCAGCACTGTGACAGCTGGTGTGAGAGCAGAGATCACCTCGCTCCATCCCCAGGCAGCACCAGTTTGCAGCGTGGGCTGCTGTGGCCCCTTTGCACTGCAGTGGGATGCCTCCAGCTCCTGTTGCTGCTCATCCCTGCTGCATTCCCTCTGGTGGGCAGCAGCACGGGATCCCAGCCTCTTCTTTTACCCAGAACTGAGGCTGTGCAGCTCCCTGCTGCTTCCCCAGTGCTTCGTGGGCCATGTCGTGTCCCACTGTCCTTGCAGCCCACTCCTGCAGGCATTGCAGCTGCTTCCTTTGCTGCCCTGCAGCTTCTGCCTGAAGTTGGACACTTTTTCTCGTAGCCCTCTCCCATCACCTGCAGAGAACGATGCTATCTCTGTCCAGGCCACGGGAGAGACAGTTCAGAGCTTCCTCTCCAGGGAAGGAAGCTTTCTCCTGCTTTTGCCTTTCCCCACTTTATCCCCCATTTGTCTTCACCCCCCGGCTGCAGTGATGCTGCCTGCCCGTAGCAGCCCGCTCATTTCAAAGCCTCCAGGTGCCCAGGGCTGGGCACGCCGTCCCAGCTCTCCTCTCCCAAAGCAGCCACTGAGGCTGTGTCCTGCTGGGGAGCTGCTTTCTTGGCTTTATCCCAGAGCCTGGGCTCAGGGAAGGCAGAGCATCTCTGCAGTGCGATCAAAGCCAGGCGAGAGGGCTCTCGGTCATTCCTCCTTCCTCTCCTTGCAGTTCAGCTGAGATCCCCGAAAATGAGGCTTTTGGGGTGAGACGTGGTGGGGGGAGGTTGCCTCTTTCATGACACGTTCTAGGGAAAGGAGACCAGCACTGCTGGTGTGGATGAGCGTGAGCATCAGACCCGTGTGCTGTCATTGCCACTCCACAGTGAGACGCTCCCGGTGCTGGGCAGCCCCTGAACCCCCGCAGCCCCGGGGGTGATGCTGAGGTTTGTGGCTGCTGAGAGGCTTTCGGGTTGTATATGGATATTGTAACCTGTAACTTTTTGTAATTGTTTTTAATAAAAGGGTGTTGACTAGATGCACGCTTCTGAGTCTAGCTTTTTTTCCCTGGGACTGGGAGGATGGCAGCCATCCCGGAGGTGGGGGAGCCTGGAGATGCTTCCTTGGAGCATCCCTCGAGTTGGTGCCACTGTGATGTCCTCTGTGTCCACCCAAAGTGGCTCTGCCAGCCTTGCACCCAGCCTCACAGCTCTCAGTGATCCTTGGCTGCTGCAGAAGTCCAGCCCAAACCCCTGGGTCTGTGGGATGAGGTGATGCCCACGGGCAGGTCTGGGTGCTGCCCCTGCCCTGCTGCCTCCACCGCCTGCCTGGGCTCCGTGGGAGAGCCCCCATCAATCTCCCAAATGGGGCAGGAATTAAAGTGCCAAGCCAAGGAGCTGATTCAGCACAGAGGAAGAAGAGGTGAAGGTAAAAAGTTCAAATAAAAAAATAATAGGCTATTAGATGACCTCACTGGCAATGTGTTTTATTTAACGTGCCGGTGATGGCTTGGCAGTGGCAGCGGTTACTGAGGATGTTGTAAAAGTCACAGCTGAGCCATGTTCTCATCCACCCCTTTGGCCCTGCGAGGTGCTGGGAGCGCTGAGCATCCCCTCCCCTGTGATCCCATACAGAGTGCTCGGTGTCTGTCCCTGCAACGTCCCCACTCCTGCACGTCACCTGGGGCTGGAAGGGGACAGACACCCCGAGGTGAAACCCATCATCGTCCCCAAAGGTGACCCAGGAACCCCCGTGGTGCCTGAAGCTGCATTTCTGGGGCCCAGGGGGTGGAAGGGGCTGAGTCTCGGGGAAATGGCAGTGGTCAAGGGCTGAGCCTGGCAGGGTTTTAGGATTTGTGGAGCCCCAGCGGCACTGCTGGAGCTGTTGCACTGCCCAGAGAAACCACAGCGAGGGCCCCTGTTGCTGCTTTTCCCCCTTTTGCCTCTGCAAGTGGAAGCTGGAGGTGATGGGGGTGATGCTGCTGCTGGGGAAACTGAGGCACGGGGCAGCCTGGGTGGGGACATTGCCACCTGTGTGGAGAGGAAGAAACCCAAATCCTCAATTCAGCCATGGGGGCACAGGAGGGCGGCTGCTGCCTCTCAAATACAGAATGGGGAGTGGGGGTGTGGGGATGGGAAGGGGCAGGGACAGCCCCAGCCCTGTGCCCTAAGGGCTGTGCCTGGACACGGGGCCCCAGTTTGCAGCCATAGCTCAGCTGGGAGAGCAGCGAGTTGTGCCCTGCAGCACCGGGACAGCCCCGTGGGTATGTCCCAAATGCCCCACGATGACGTTCACCCAACTCAGGTGAGAAATAACACCTTGCTCACGGGGCAAGGAGCATCCCGATGGGTTTATGTCACCCGGATGGGATGCGCCCTGCCCACGCGGGTTGGGTGCCAGCCTCTGCCACCCCGTGCAGGGTGGGGACACGATGTGCACCCATTGTTTATGGGCCTTCCATGAGTTATTGGTGGCTGTGCTGTTAGATGCTTTATGAACTGCCAGCCTTGCACTTGCTTAATCGCCTCCGGGTTTCTGTGGTTAATTGCAGCGAGTGATTAATCTAACGACAGCCAATGCAGTGGGCATCTCTGTGGGCAGGCTGGAAAGGCAGATTCAGCCCCATGGTGTGGTTCTGGGGACAGGGGTGGCCTGGAGGAGTGTGGTGGGGGACACGCGTGGGCAGAGGTGGAGATGCCGGCGTGGGTTGAGGTGCCACCACTCTGTCCCAAACCTTTGGTGACCGAAGAGCTGATTTTTCTCTCCTCTTCTATGGGTGTGAAACCTGAGAACCTCCCATGGTTCCCTCGGAGGTGCTGATGCTTCACCCAGGGCGGTGCATTGGGGACACCCCACGCGTGTCCCCGTGTCCCCACCCACCGCGGCCACAGCTGCAGCCACATCTGGGGCTGCTCCGTGCTGGGACCCGGCGGGGCGGGCTGGATCCATGCTGGAGGAGCAGCGTGGGCAGGGTACGATCTCTGCAGGTACCGCAGCCGCTTCCCCCCCCACCTCCTCCGCCCCCATCCCTTTCCCCCTCCTCCTGCTGCCCTGGGGCACCCATGGGTGCTGCCAGCACTGCGTGGGTGTGGGGGGCTTGAGGGCGTAGGGTGCGCTCCTGGGGGCTGCGTCTGTCGCTGGGGACCCTGGGGAAAGGGGGGGGCATCTAACAGTGCTTTGGTTCTTGGTGGCTGCTGGGCACAGGGGGAGTTGGGTTCTCCCTATTGGGGATGGGGACAGGGATGGGGACANGTTTTAAGCACTGCCTGCAGGAGCCCCCCTGCATAGGGCTCAGCAGGGCTCTGATCTCGGTCACCCCACTTTGCAGAGCCTCCTCCCCAAATCCGCACACCCCCAGGCAGTCAAAACCCAACTGTGGGTAACTCTCATAGAATTCCAAACATGTGCGCTGGGATAAACGGCCCCGTTCCTACCCTGTGGGAAGCACAGAGCTGGAGGAGCCCCAGCACCCTCTGCAATGGGGTTCTGGGGGGGTAGGACCTGGGGTCCTGCAGGGATGAGGCTATCACTGAACACCCCCAGCGACAGCAGAGCCAGGAGGTGGGCTTGCCCTCGGGGAAAGGCAAAGCTGCTGAAATATGGACGCTGGGGGACACGATTTACACAGAGATTTGGTTTGAGATCACAGACGTTTTTCTTGAATATAGAAAATTTGGATCAGGTGGAGCTTTTCTACAGGGGGGAGAGAAGCAGGTGGGGAAAAGATGTGCCCAGAAAGCCCCATCCAGTGCTGCACGGCTCTGATGGATGCTCCCGGGGCACCAAGTCCCCACACTCCGGAGCTGAGCAACAGCCAAACATTTCCCTGGACATTTCCAAGGCAAAACCATCACCAAAGCAAACTGCAGCCCTGCAGCAGCAGCGAGGGCCCTCCAGCCACCAACACGCATCTCCGTGTTTCACCAACCCAAACCCAACCCTTTGGGGGCTGTTTCCATAAATCTGGTTTATCCGTGCTCAGCCACCCCAACCTCCACCAGCCCAAGAGCAGACTTTTGGGTGAGGAAGTCCTTCTTTCTCCCATTCATTGCTGCTTGTCAGGCAGAGATATCCCTGCCTTTTCCAGCCCCAGGATGCAACTGGTGCTCAGCTTCACCACCTGCCCTGACGGATGCTTGTCCCCACATGCCCAAAGTGCAATTTTTATTTCCAATTATCGAGGCAATGAGTGAGGTTTCTCAGGACCAAGCTCGCTGCTTCACCCCTTCAGAAACACTTCTGCGGTGCTCTGGGTCAGTTTTTCTCTCTTTTTGCCTTCTGCCATGCTCTGTGCTCGGTGCAGGGGCTGTTTTCCTGCTGCTGTGCACAGTGCTCAGCTCCTCGGAGGCTCTGCAGCTGATGGCTGCGGGCGCTTAACGAACCGGGCACTTAACGAGCCGTGTGCTCATTTGGCATCACCCAGGAGCATGGAGGAGGAGCAGAGCACGGGAGGGGCAACAGCGGTCGCAGTTTGGGGCTCAGAAATGCTGCACACATGGGGACGTGGTGCATGTTCACCTCCAGACCCCATCCCGGGCACAAAGGGCTCACCGGGGTCTCCCGGTGTGGCGAGATTTGCGCAGCGTGGATTTAGGCTTTTTGCACAGATCCCGTGTTTTGCTGGTTTGGTAGTCATGGCCATGTCCTGGAGCAAGGATAAAGCGTGGCTCAGGGCCCTGGGGGCACTGCCAGGAGCTAAGGGCAGCCTCCCCCACCCCTGCCCCGGGCTCGGAGCTCAGCACTGGGGTGAGGCTGAGCTCTGCTGCTGGTGGAGGTCTCCAGCCCCACTGCTGCATCCCTCACCCCATGAGTGAGCTTTTGGCCCTGCTCTGCCCCCAGCGGAGCTGCCCGGTGCTGCTGGGCTGTGTCACCCTGCTGGCACCCCCCAGCTGGAATCAGACCGACTTCGTCACTGTGCACCTGCAGAGATGGCCTTGGGGGTCCCTGGGTGCCACCCTGCTTGGGTTGGGGACATGGGGGGATCAGGCTGGCGAGGACCCCTCTGTGCCTCCCGTGCCTGCAATGAGGTGTAGCCCAGAAATGGTTCTTTGTAAGGGAAAAATGTCCCAAGGTGACAGCTTCCCTGGTAGGAGTGCTCAGCTCCAGGGAGGGGGGTGGGAGCTCTGTGTCAAACTCTTCACCACTTCACCATGCCCAAACCAAATGGCAACAGGCAACACGGGCACCGAGGGGCTGATGTGCAGGAATCCCAGCAATCCGGGTGTCCCTGCCCCTCCTGCCCATGGGACAGATGTGGTTGGGTGTCCCATTAGTGTCCCCCAGCAGCAGCTCTGCTCTGCAGCACCTTCCTCCTTGGTCAAGCAGTGAAAATACACATGGATCCAAACATGAAAATGTGCATGGACCCAAATGTGCTGAACCTGTGGCTGTCGTTTAGGATCCGAGCACAAAAGCAAAGCCTTTAGTGGCAGAAAAGGATTTTGGACACCTGGTGCTCGGGTGCTGCTGTTTGGGGTCTCCTTGACATGGTGACAGCTCCGGAGTGGCCGATGGCACCCAGAGCATCTCAGGGCAGTGCTGATGCCAAAGCTGCCTCGTGCCACGAGGGTGACGGGGAGAGGAGGGGCACTTGGCTGAAAGGATGGAAAAAAGAAGTGATCAAAGGAATGAGATAAAAAATAATGGCAGGGACAGACGTCTGTGGGGGTTATTTAATAATAAAGTGATTAATGCTTTACACCTCACTGCCTTCTTTCATGTGAGGATCACAAAGCACTTCACAGATGTTAATTAATCTCCCCTAACATCCCTGCAGGGAAGGTCACCGAGCGTAAGGGGAAGCTGTCACTGATGGAGCTCCCGCGGCGTGACGGGCGCTGGGTGCCATGGCAGGATGGGGAGCTTCTCCTCCTTGCTGCTGGCTTCAATGATTTCCCATAGCTTCCTCGGAGAGGAATCTGTGAGGTGTCACAGGCAGATGGGACTGGGAAGGGTGGGGGTGAAAGAGCTCCAAAGCCTTGAGCATCCCTGAGGATGCTGAGCAGGCAACCCCCATGCAGGGTTTGGGTGAATGTAGGGCATCCATAGAGGGCAAAGTTGTGATGGACCTTCAGGAATAGTGCCAGGGCGAGGTGAAATCTCCAGCTCCCAATGTCTGAAGGGAACAACTTTCTGGAAGTTGTGGTTTTCAGGTTAGTGGGTACATGAATGATCCGGTGTGAGGTCCGAGTGGGTGTGAGCAGAGCTGCGAGTGCTCCGGGGTGGCTCTGCCTCTACCACTGAAGCTGCAGGAGCTGCCCCATTCCTTCCCATGCCAAACCTCCCCATGGCATCCACCAGGTATCAGGCTCAGAGGCACATCTTCCCAAAATCCTGCAGAAGTTGCGTTCTGGATTCCAGTTCAGGTCCTGGGGAAGGCAGGGAGAAGGATGCCAGGCTTCAAAGGGAGAAGGACATTTTCTCATAGCAAATATTCAGCCTGGCATCCCCACTTCTGTGACACCCACGTGGCTGCTGAGGACCGTGTGCCAATGTCAAGAGTGCAATTTTACCTCTCTGGAGCAATAAAAAGATCTCGGTTAGTTTGCAGCTTTAGGGAAGTCACCCATCCCCAGCTGTGCCCCTGATGTGCTGCCCTGGAGGGGTGAAGCATCCGTCTTCAGAGCATCCCAGTGGGAAAGCGTTGGAGCTCAGCGTTGCAAATATCTTTGTCCTTGTTCCTAGGTCCCGGCAGAGGTGCCAGCATGGATGACCAGGACCCAACCTCAGGCTGCCCACGTGAAAAAAAGAAGCCGCCAGGTTGGTGTGCGTCGAGTGTGGTTTGGGATTTTTCTTTCTTTAGATGGTTGGATGTGGGGCTGGTGCGTGGCTGATGGCAGCCAGTGGGTGACCACTTGCTTTTCCAGCTTTCACCTGGGAAGTGCGGGCCAACGACAGAGCCTACCACACGCAATTCAAGAAGAAATTTGCCTTCTGTCTGACCAAGAAGAAGTACGCGGTGAGTCGGATTGAGCCAGCCCTGGGCAGTTTCTCTCCCCCTGATGCCCTGGTGGTGGTTGGTGGTGACTTGACAGAGCTAAATCATGAGCATTGTGTTGGGGGTGAATTAGATAAGCTATAGTTGATCAGAAGCACAATGTTTTGTTTCAGTTTTATGACCCTTTGCTCTAACATATCTTTTTTTCCTCCTGCTTTGCTAATTTTTCAAAGGCAACCCACCTCTCATGCCAGGAAAAGTTGAAAATTCCTAAAAGTATGTTCCTGGCATTTTCAAAACACATCCTTGATTTCCTGATGCTGAGCTCCCACTTTGGCTTCAACCTGCCTTTTTTTGTTGTTTTTTTTTTTCTGCAGGGCAATGCCATTAAGACATCCAAGTACAACGTCCTGACCTTCCTGCCACTGAACCTCTACGAGCAGTTCCACCGAATGGCCAACGTCTACTTCGTCTTCGTCATCCTCTTACAGGTGAGGTGGACACCAAGGTAAAAGCACGAGTGTGAGATTCTACCAAAGGAGGGCTGTGTGGTGTTCAGGGTAGGAAGCCATCCAACAGGACACTGGGGTTCCCATCCCCAACCTTTCTAGAGGACCGCTGTGGGATCTCAAAATGTTATTTTGCTTTCGGTCGGCTCGCCAACCACGCGACAATATCGGCTGGACCACCTCATTCATCGTGAGGAATGGTTCTTCTGCATGAGGATCAAAAGGAATAATGTGCCTCATGAGATCAGCTGCTGAGAGTGGGACAAACTCATGCAACCCTCAGGCTTCCAGGCATTCATGGTGGGACTGTGTAGGGCAGCTGAGGGAGCTGGGAGCTCTTTCCCCCAGCAAAAGCCAATAGATCACAGACCCATAATGCACAGAGATGAACCAGATGTGGAAAGAACAACGTTGAAGAGGTTGTGTGGGTGCTTTGAGGGATTTTCACAGTAGCAACCTCATGAGCTGGAGTTCCCCTCTGTGGTTAATTCAGCTCACACCATTTTGGTGCTTCTGGTTTGCTTCCCTTGAGCTGAGGTTGGTTGCTCTTTTGTACTAATGGTATAAAATGGTGTCAAGGGTGCTGGTCTAGTGGTGTGCGTTGTCTTTTGGGACAATGAGGGGCTGAACCTTGGAAAAAATATGGTTATTTTATATTGATTGGGTTTGGATACAAGCTAAGACCACATGGACAACTCCCAGACAAAAATCCGACCCTCCACATTCAGTGATCTGCATGTATTTTGCATAAAAAGAGGTGGAGATCTAAGAAAACAGTTCTGTGTAGGCTGAGATGCAAATCTGCTTTGGCTTAGACAGGTTCCTGCCATCTTTGGGCACTGCCTAGGGAGCAGAGCTGGGACCCAAAGTGTCCCACGATGGGATGGAAGTTTTGGCAGTGAGGCACTGTTCTCCTTCCCCAGATGTTTCCAGAGATCTCCACGCTGCCCTGGTACACGCTGCTGTTCCCCCTGAGCTGTCTTCTCACCATCCGGGCCCTCCGTGACCTGATCGATGACATCGTGAGTGTGGCTGGGAGGAGGGGCTGGGGGTCTTGGGGTGGGTGCTGGGGGCAGGTCCCCCCCTCTGCTGGGGAGTGGGCTGGAAACTCTTTGGGAAATGACATCATTCAGTGCACTTGAGGCACCATCACCTCCACCCATCCCAAGTGCTTTGAATTTTCCCTTTGAAAGGATGTGGCCAGGCAGTGACATTCCTTTAGGACTGGAGCCCCATCTCTGTCATCTTTAATGGCCTAATCAGTGGCTCTATTCACACTTTGCTCCCCAAAATATCTTGGAGGATTTCAGCCTCTTTATTCATCAGAACACATCCTCAGATTGCTTCAGCAAGCAGATCTTGTCCTGGGGCTGAGGAACCCAGAGCAATTATGGCATGAAGAACGCTGCTTTCATAGGACAAGAAAGTCCGGCATGGCCCATCCATTTCTTTCGGCCTCTTCTTTTTCTCTCTTCTGTACAGGGCCGTCACCAAAGTGACAGAAACATCAACAACAGGCCATGTGAAATCCTATGTGGGAAGAGGTGAGGGGCTCTGAGGGGAAGGACTTGTGCTTTCCAGTCTTGCTGTGAAGCAGTGGGCAGCGACGGATCACCTGAAGCATTGAGCATCGCTGAGTGTTGCAGTTGAGAAGGGTTTTGGTGGGACCTTGCCTGAGTCTGCAAACTTGCATCACATCCCCAAACCCATTGCATGTCCAGAATCATCCCTACAGGGAAACACGTATCCCAACAGGTCTGAGAAGCCTTGATTTGCTGTGATAAGCTGGGAGGAGGTTTTCCCAGACTCAGAATTTCATCCAGGTCTTCACATCTAACCCACAGAGCTGCATTTCTGCTGAACTCTGATGTAGCTGTCAGGGCAGGAGCAAAGATTTCCCACCTGAACCAAGACTGAAAGTCACTGCTGCCCATAGGGCTGCTCATGTTTTCCAAATTCCCCTTCAGCTTCCGCTGGCAGAAATGGAGTGACATCTGCGTTGGGGACATCGTCCGTCTGCGCAAGGAAAGCTTCGTGCCGGTGAGTGATACCCCAGGGCCAGCAGCATGCCAGGGACGAGCAAGGAGGGACTCAGCCAGGTGCTCTCCTCCCTTTGCCCTTCCAGGCTGACATGCTCCTGCTGTGCAGCTCGGAGCCCAGCAGCCTGTGCTACGTGGAGACCACCGACATCGACGGGTGAGCGGCAGGAGATGGCCCAGCCGTGGGCTGAAGTCTCCATCCTTGGAGACCACCAGCACTGGGGGATCAGGGATGCTGGAAGGCTGCCAGTCCAGCAGAAACCATGGCACCTGGGGATCCTCCAGAAGCCAACCCTATAGACCCAGCAGAAATGGGAAACCATGGCACCTGGGGATCCTCCAGAAGCCAACCCTATAGACCCAGGAGAAATGGGAAACTGTGGCATCTGGGGGCTTCTCCAGCAGCTAACCCTATGCACGCTGCAGAATAGAGCTAAGCCCTCAATTTTCCCCCCAGATCTTGAAAATGGAGGGCTGAGAACTTTTTGAGGCAACAATTTTGGGGAAAATCCTGAGCCTTGCAGAGCAACTCATGACCTTGGGTCAATCTCCTCATCTCAGTTCCCTCCCAGCTGCCCATCTCTCCTGCTCGTCTCACGGATGATTTAATGACAGGGTCTTGGGGCCAGGGCTTTCTCCCTGCATGAGTGCTCGATGTCTGGCACGATATCTCCCTATCTCACTTTTCATCGCCAAGTGCTACCATCACTCATGTAATCACCCGATAATTAACATCAGCTTCTGTCCCATGGGTCTGATAGCAGAATTAACAGCTCTGCAGGGTTGCTTCATTTTTTTTCCCTCCCTGACTTTTGTTTGCAGGGAAACGAATCTGAAGTTCAGGCAAGCCCTACTGGTCACCCACCGGGAGCTGACGAGCGAGGACAGCGTGGCTGCCTTCGATGGTGAGCATCCCATATGGGTCAGGATCTGGCCTCCACCCCAGGGTCACTTTGAGGCAGCCTCAGGGGGTCTCCCATTGGCCTCATGCTGTCCCCAGAGGCACCAAGTGCCATTACTCCAGCACGAGGCTGCTCTTCCCCTGCCCGGATCATGGTCTCTGCTGAAGGACCTGCATGGAGACCCTTCCCCAGCAGTGTGGTTCTGTGATTGGAGTTGGGATGGGGTTAGGATGGGGACCATTGGGGTTTTGCACCTTTCCCCTGGCTTGACTTCTGTTTTCCTCCCAGAATCAAGCATTTAGCACCCAAACTTGAGCTCAGATCCTGGGTTTTTCCCCTTTGGTCCTCCATAGGATGCTGTCTCAATAGCCAGGAGCTCTGGGAATGAAGGGGATTGTGCCCAGTTTTACACCCAGCGTGGTTCCTGGACTGAGCACCCTCCCAGCACTGCAGGATGGTGCTCCAGCTCAACCAGCCTCAACCTGAGTCACCCACACCCCAGCTGCACCTGGAGATACGCTGGAAAAATATTAATTTTCCCCTGAGAAGGCCTCTTCCCTGGAGGTGGCAGGCGAGGGGAGCAGAGGAAGGACCTCACGTTTCCCCTATAGCCAACACCTATGTTGTGTCCTCTGCTCAAGGGCGAGTGACCTGCGAGGAGCCCAACAGCCGCCTGCACAGCTTCACCGGCACGCTGCAGTGGAGGGGCGAGACGTACGCGCTCGACAGCGAAAGGATCTTGCTGCGAGGCTGCAAGCTCCGCAACACCGACCTCTGCTATGGCTTAGTTATCTACACAGGTGAGCAGCCAGGGCTGGAAACCTCTGGGATGTTACGTTGACCTTCCAGCATCAGGAGGTCCCATTATCTGCTGATGCAAAGTGGGCAGGACCTGATGCTGTCCGCCAAAAGCATGCTCCAAGTTTTGCTGGTGTTGGGCTCGCTGGCAGAATGGTTCCAAGCATCCACTTATTCCAGACTACATCTTACCTCCATCATGCCCTGGCTCCATGTCACTTTGTGGCCTCCTGCTCAGATGGCTCTGGGCAGCTGGGAGCTTGGCCGTGAGTAGAGGAGGGGTAGAGATCAGTGTAGGCAGCACTTCTCTGAGCAGCCATGCCTTGATGAACCCCTGTCCTGGGGTGTAGTTCTCCAAATCCTTCGGAGGTGGGGAGATGCTGTTATGGAGGAACATAGCATCCCTTAGCTGTGTGCCAGCCTGTTGGGGGCTGTGGACTTGTCTTTACAAATAAACACAAGCTTGTCTTCATAAATGTTTCTCACCCAGGGTTTGATTCCAAAATTATGAGGAACTGTGGAAAGATCAAGAGGAAGAAAACCAAGCTGGACCGCATGATGGACCGCCTGGTGATCATTGTAAGTGTGGTTCTAGTGGGGTTTGAGCTGGTCCTGCCCCAGGCCAGCAGCCTCCTGGGGCTGCTCACAAACCTCCTGAGATGCTGCTTCCTTGGGTGATGATGATTTTGTTAAACTCAAAGTATTTTGCTCAAAATATCTTGGGTTTGAGGTGCTATGGGCAAGCACCAAGTGATCTTCCCAGGAACTGGTGGGTCCAGAGCAGTCAGTGTGCAGCTGTGTTGCTTAAACCCTGGACCCTGGCAGCTCTGTGTCCTCTTCTCCAGAGCAGCCCATCAAGCAGCAATGCCTCAAAGCAGAGAGCTGCAGTATTTAGGATCTCCTGTCCCCCTAGGCTGCTTTGGTCATCCCTAACTGTGCAGAACTGATGTGGTCTGTGCTGAGGGACCTGCAGGCTGTCTGTGGGAAGCCAGGGAGGATGCTTCCGAAACATGGGAGCTGGAATGAGCTGGGCAATTCTTGGTCCATTTCCTGGTGGCTGAGTGTCATTGCTTCTCAGATTGGCTGCTGGCACTCCTCTCTGTGCTGGTAACTCAGCAGGAGGGCTGCAGGACTCCCCCTGACCAGGGAGGAGGTTTCTGAGGCAGTCAGAGAAGTTGGGTTTCACTGTCTGTGTATTGTGGATGTGTCAAACTGAAATCCATCCCATGATCTGTTGTCTCAGCCCAGGATAAGCTCCAGCTTCTGTGTTGTCTTGAATTTGTGCCCAGGGACACCCTTCCTTAGGTTTACAGTTCAATGAGACAGGCTGGAAGGGCCAATGGTTGGTGCTGGGCTGGCAGGCTCTGTGTGATTGGCATTCTCCTCCTGCCTTCCCCTGCAGATCTTCCTGGTGCTGCTGGCCACGTCGCTGTGCCTCGCCATCGCCTCTGGGTTCTGGGCCAAGATGTTCCAGGAGAAGCACAGCTACCTCTCTGCTCTCTACAAGCACACGACTCCTGCCAAGCAGGCTTTCTTCAGCTTCTGGGGCTTCACCATCCTCCTGAGCATCATCATACCGATGTCCATGTATATCACGTAAGAACGACTCAGACTGCAAGCAGCCAGCACGCAGTGCCCTGTGCTGGGCCATCATCTATCACCTGGGTTTGCAGCCACAGAATGGGGCTGTGTATAAGGTGCAGCCGTGACCCTGAGCAAGCCATTCCCATCTGTTCCCTTGGCTGAAAGAGGGTGGATTGCAAATATTGGTACTGTGCTTTGAGGTCTCCTCGGAGAAAAGGGATGCAAAGACACGTACTGATGTTGGAAATGGTGGGCAGGCTGAGGATGATGGACTGATGAAGGTGATATTTCCCACAGAGCAGCAGCAGAGTGGGGAAGAGAAGGGCATGAGCACTGCGAGCAGCAATAAGCACCATTTGTGCTGGAAGAAGCACCTTCCAAACTTTCAGGCCCTTCACTAAAGCTCCACATTTATGAATTTTGTCATCAAGGGCCAGATTTCCAGAGGCTGCCCATTGCCCAGGACCCAGTGGGCTCCCAGTCCGGCGTGATGAGCCCTCTGGGAACCTGGGCACAAACCAAAACTCCCGTATCCCATTGCAGAGCAGTAGGGCACAGGTGGCAGTCCCCTTCTGTCCCTCCTTCTTGTGGCAGATCCCCCTGGAGTGTGAGTGATGCCATCTCCCTCCCCACTGTAAGCTTCCCTCCATTCTCACTCTCTAGGTTTGAGTTCATCTACCTGGTGAACAGCTTCTTTATCAACTGGGATTTGGGAATGTATTACGCCGCTAAGGACATTCCAGCAAAAGCCAGGAGCACCAGCCTCAACGACCAGCTCGGCCAGATCGAGTACATCTTCTCGGACAAGACCGGCACCTTGACAGAGAACATCATGAGCTTCAAGAAATGCTGCATCAATGGGACCATCTACGGTAACTTCTGGTGGGAGCAAGGTTGTAGGGGTTCCAGAGTGAGGCAGATCTTGGACTGAGGCCGCTTTGGTTCTTTCCTTTCTCCTGACTTGGGGCACACGGGGTGATCTTGGTGGCCTGGTGTGTAGGCAGAAGATGCTGTTTCCAAATCTGGGTGCTTTGAGGTTCTCAAGTGACCTATGGAGGAGGTGAAGTCATCCTTCCCTTGCTGTTGTTTCTTTATGGTGAATGCTCTTTGCTTTTGGAATGATTCTGCTTTTTTTTTTCGCCTTAGAAACCTGAGAATCGCCAAGTCCTTCCTTCTCTTATTGCCTTCCTTGTTATTCCTTCTCTTATTCTCATTTCCTTGAGCTATTGGCTGGCTTTTGGGGCCTGTCTCAGTGCTTAATTAGTGAAATTTAGAGGGTCAGAGCTTTAGCATGGAGCTCCTTTTTCCTGAGATGCTTACAAACACTTGAGGCAAATGGACAGTGGCAAAAAGAAAGAGGACAATATATATATATATGTATATAGCAAAGTTTTTAAGCAGGAACAAAAACAATTTTCCTCCATCTGATGTACTGTGTTGCACCTCTGATAGCAGCACTGCCATAATCCTTTCAGTTTTCCGACAACTGTGGAGTCTCCAGGGAAATGCAGATGAAAGCCAGACCTGCATTTTTAACATTAAAAACATGCAGAAAGTGTCAACTGTCCAAGAGCCAAAGAAGCCAAACTTGGATGTCCTACCAGAGCCTGGCTGAAAATCTGACCCTCCTTGCCAGTCTTATGGCCAACAAAAGAAGCAATCCCTTCTAGAAAAAACCTGCTCAGAGCCCCTGCTGTAGTGATGCTCCCAGCTCTGCAATAACTGAGTTATTTTTATTTTGGCAGGTTTAGGCACGGGCCATGAGAGCAAACAGCCGCTGGTGCGTAATTCCCCTCTCCTGTGTAGCACAGGGCCAAATGCTGCTCCTCCCTGGAGCCAAAGCTGCAGCAGTTCCTGCTTACAGCAGCCCAGTCTCGTGCTGTGGGGCACAGTTTTCTGCTAAATGGGGTGTTGTGCTGCGAGAAGGCTGTGCTTCTTTGGGTGTTTGCTGCTTCCCAGCTGCTGGTAAAAAGACAAAGGGAGTGGGGTTATAAGATACGGCCATTCTGATTTTTGCAGCATTTTAATACTTGCCCCCTCGGTGTCAGCCATGGAGAGCATGGTTCTGTTTGGATCAGACCATGCCAGCCAGGGCTGCTGCATCTCCACCGGGCACAGCCTTGCAGGGTGGCCCTGCTCTCGGTGTCTCGGTGCCTGCAGCCTGCCCATGCCTCTTGCAGGGGTTGGGGCTGACCTGGAGCTGCCATGGGGAGAAGACGTTGGACTCCAACAACGTGGGGCTCCTGGAAGCCGCCCAGCGGGACACAGACCCCGTGCTGCGGGAGTTCCTGCGGCTGCTGGCCCTCTGCCACACCGTCATGGCGGAGGAGAGGGGCGGTGGGTTGGCCTTGGGGTCCCCGCAGTGGGGTCTTCTTCAAGGCATGGGGATCATGGTGGTTTTCTGTCACATGGCAAAGCTCTGCTGGGAGGGGGAGAAGGGCTGGGGGGTGTGAGAGCCTGGGGATGCTTTGGAGCAGTGTCCAAGCATCAGCCTCTGGGCTGGATATATGCATTTTGGGTTTGCGTTAAAGTATTTGGAGATGAAGGATAATCCATCTCTGGGTTACCAGCAGAAGACGTGAGACACGTGGGACTGACTTTCCCTAGCTTGGTGGTTTGGGCTTTGGGGTCTCCATGGATAATGTTGGCGCTGGGCAAGAATGGGGTGTTGCAGATGTCTTGGGTATATGAGGTGCTTGGCTGGGGGTCTCCTCACCCACTCCTTGCTCCTGTTCTGCAGACCAGGTGGTGTACCAGGCAGCTTCCCCCGATGAGGAGGCACTGGTGCTGGCAGCCAGGAGCCTGGGGTACGTCTTCCTGTCCCGAACACAGGACACCATCACCATCAGCGAGCTGGGGGTGAAGAGGACGTACGAAGTGTTGGCCATGCTGGACTTCAACAGCGAGCGCAAGAGGATGTCTGTGCTGGGTGAGCGGGTTGGGGTGTCTGGGGGATGTTCCCTAACTATGCAGGGTCCCTTCCTTCCTCATCCCTACGAGGGGTGGCAGTGGGGTGGCTGTGATTGATGACAGCTGGCGCCCGGACCCCAAAGGACACCTTGGTGAAGGCAGCACAGAAGGGTTTGAGTAGTCAAGAGAGAATAAAGCGGGGGCTCAGAGGGGCTGCGTAAGGAACTGATGGTCCCTGTGGCCTGGTCCTGTCTCATGGTGATATGGATCTGAAGGAATTCCCTTGTTTCCTGTCACCGTGGGCACAAAGCTGTCCCCATGTCCCTGCGTGGGGACGGCGATGAGCGGCTCTGTCCTTCCTCCCTCCCAGTGCGAGATCCCCAGGGCGCGATCCGGCTCTACACCAAAGGGGCCGACACCGTGATCCTGGAGAGGCTGCGTGGCCCCGGGCCCCACCAGGCCCTCACCGAGAGGGCCCTGGGTGTGAGTCCTGCAGCGCCTGGGCTGGGCCTGCTGCTGGCTTGGTTGGGTGCCCCGGGGTCCCTGCTGCTCCCTCCCTGCTCCAACTTCAGGATTTTGCTCTTTCTTTCTCCCTTCTGCTCTAGGAGCCTCACTGGCATGTGGGACAGGGGCTTAGAGGGCATCAGATCCCCCCTTGGTGTTGTGCATGGGCTGGCGGCATTGTGAGGGTGCTCCTGGGGGTGACAGGGTGGGGGACAGTCAGACCTCAGGCCCTGCTGGGCCTCTGGCTCTGCCCGTGGGAGCACAGAGGTGAGGCAGACATGGTGTCCCGTCTCTGCAGCGCTTTGCGGAGGAGACCCTGAGGACTTTGTGCCTGGCCAGCAAGGAGCTGAGCGAGGCCGAGTACGTGGAGTGGAGCAGGAGGTACCACCAGGCCAGCGTCCTGCTGCAGGGCCGGGCACGGGAGCTGGCCAGGCTGCACGAGGAGATGGAGCAGAACCTGGAGGTGGGATGAGGCCGGGGGCTGGGAGGTGTTATCCCCGTGGCACCACGGAGGGCAGGAGCCTGGGGTTCAGCTCTTTGGGGTGAGGAGAAGCGTCCAACCCAACAGCAGCCCTGTGGGTGGGAGGGTGGGGGGAGACACCCCCAGGGGTGACTTTGTGCCATGCCAACAGACGCTGAGCTGGAGATCTGCCAGGATGCATCCACCCATGGGAAGGAGCTTGCGGGGATGCAGGACCCCTGGCTGGAGCCAGGGCTGATCTCCCTCTTGCCCTGCTGCCCTGTCCCAGGCCATGACACCCCCTCCTCACCTTCCCTCCAGCTGCTCGGGGTCACGGCCATTGAGGACAAGCTGCAAGATGGAGTCCCTGAGACCATCCAGCTGCTGACACTGGGCAACATTAAGGTGTGGGTGCTGACGGGAGACAAGCAAGGTCAGTGGAGGCAGCCCCAGACCCCAGATCTTGGGGCTGCCCTGGGATGGAGGGGGGCACAACAGGCCACTGACACCCCCGTGTTGCAGAGACTGCGATGAACATCGGTTACGCGTGCAAGCTGCTCACGGATGACATGGAGATCCTGGAGGAGAAGGAAGTAAGGTGAGGAATTGTGACCTCCTGGTTTAGCACATGGAGGGGGGGCTGTCCCTGCTGAAGATACTCAAGGGCATAGGAACCTGTGCAGGGTGGGCAAAGCTGGAGATGATTCTCCTTCCCCATCCCAGCCTGGATGCCCATCGCCATCATCACCTAGTGATGCCTTTTCAGTCTGCCCCATTCGCTTCTGCACCTACAGCTCTCTTCTTGGCAGGATTTGGCCACAAAGTTCTTAGCCCAGTTATCTGGCCTCCAAACCACGTGTGCCAGAGCTGATTCCTGATCTCAGTGAGCCCTCACAGCCTTCTGTCCTTCCTCTTCCCTCCACTGGGCACCAGCCCCATCTCCTGGAGCTGGCTTTGGGATGGCAAAAGCCAACTATGGGTCTCAGCCAAAGCCACCCAGCTCGCTCCATGTCCCCTCCTCGCACAGTGACATCCTCGAGGCTTACTGGGTGAGAAACAACAACCTCAGCAGCAGCAGGAAGGGCAGCAGCCACATCTCACAGCAGCACCCGGAGGCTTTGTGCCACAAGAAGAGAGCTCTGGTCATCAGTGGGGACTTCCTGGTAAGGTGGCACTTGGGGGCAGGTGGCTCTTTCTGCCCCCCAGTGGTGTCAGGGGCTGGTGGCACCAGCACTTGGAGGAGGTGATACCCCAACAGGGGGTGGGAAAAGCTGCAGGAATCCTGTGTTGGGTTGGGGAAGGGATGTTGGAGGGGGAGATGACCTCACACCGACCACTTGGTGCCGAGGAACTTCACCCACACCGACCCAAGTGGGCTGGTGGGACCTCATATGTTCTTCTGGTCATGCTGGGACACATGGTCTCATACAGTATCTACTGTATGACAAACTCAGGGAAAATGTGTGGGTTTTTTTTTTGTTGCACCTAAGAGATTCAAGAGTATCACTGAGGCTACTATGACATCCCTGATGGTCTTCAGAAAACATAAACTCTGAATGTTGTTATCCTCCCTCCTTGCCCATATTTGTGTCCCTGTGCTAAAGGGAGTGCAGAAGTGCAGGGAGTGACCTGCCCCAAATTGCACCCTGAGTGTGGGAGCTCAGAGCAGCCCCATCCCTCTCTGCTTGTAGGGGGACCCATAGCCCCCATCCCTCTTGGCTGGTCGTGGTGTGAGGCTCCAACCACGTGTGCTCTCCCCTAAGGACACGATCCTCCAGACGGAAGAGGTGCTGCAGAAGAAGGGGTGGCTGTGGCAGCAGCTGGCTTGCCATGGGGCCACAGACCCACAGGAGCAGGGCAGTCTGGTGGAGAAAGCCTTTGTGGACCTGGCCACCAGCTGCCAGGCTGTCATCTGCTGCAGGGTCACCCCCAAGCAGAAAGCCCTCATCGTGCAGCTGGTGAAGAAGCACAAGAAAGCCACCACGCTGGCCATCGGGGATGGGGCCAATGATGTCAACATGATCAAAAGTGAGGCTGGGGGCTGTGCTAGCATGGGGTTTGGCCAGCACATCCCACTGATGAGGGTGGTGGTTCCCCATCTGCCACCTCCACCATGTCACCTTCTCCTTTGAGGTGAAGAGCTGGGAGAGGAACTCCTAACCCAACTCCCATGGAGTGACAGTATCACAGAATCATTAAGGTTGGAAAGACCACTAAGATCATCAAGTCCAACCATCAACCCATCCATTAAACCATACCACTAAACCATATTACTCAAACTCCCAACCCAGTTCCCAACACAGTTCGCAACGTGGCTGTGCTGGGAGGAGAGTCAGAGGCACAAGACCAGGGATAGGGGCAGGGTGGACTGCTTGCTGGGGCAGTGGGGATGATTTGAAGACTTCCCTGCCTCTCCAGCAGCCCCCAGCATAGAGCTGTGCTCTTTGCCCACCCAGCTGTGCCTGGTGTCACACACTATGGCACACAATGGACATGCAGGAGGGCTTTTCCCCTTTGCCCATCACTCCTGTATCCACCCCTTACCCATCAGCCTGGGAGCAATCTGCTGGGAAACCAAACACTACAAAGGGCTCTCCTAACCCCTCCCTGCCCCTATCTTGCATCCCCTGCAGCTGCTGACATCGGGGTGGGCATCAGTGGGCTGGAGGGCATGCAAGCCGTGCAGTGCAGCGACTACGCCCTGGCGCGGTTCTCCTACCTGCAGCGCCTGCTGCTCGTCCACGGCCGCTGGGGCTACCTCCGCATCTGCAAGTTCCTCCGTTACTTCTTCTACAAGACCTTCGCCGGCCTCATGGCCCAGGTCTGGTTTGCTTTCCACAGCGGATTCACAGCCCAGGTGAGCGTATCAGCAGGGAATGCATCTGTTCTGTGGGGTTCTGCACACCGGTGCTGCAACCCACCTGCCAGGACCCATACCTGGTGAGCACGTCCCCATCTTCCCCGTGGTCTCCTTTCTCCCTGCCTGATTTCTTCGGCTCCCTGGCTGAGATGCAGCTGGACCACATTTGGACTGGAGGGATTGGGGGATTGGGAGAAGCACTCTGAGGAGATTCAGGGTGTCCCTGGAGGCACTGACAGCTCTTGTGAGCAGCACCTCGACCTCACAAAGATGTAGGGAAAAACGCCGCTTGCATTAAGATGGTTTCCCCAAAAATGGGAGTTTTTACCTAGGGACAAAGGCCATTAGTGTGACTTGACCACACCGTGTGGCGCCAGCCCTGTCTCTGCAGCACGATCCCATAGACCTGCAGAGCACTGTGGACAACCTAGTGCTGATGCAGATCTCAGAACAAGTCCCTAGGGATTTCCCTGGGCTTTGACGTGAGACTGTCTCACCCCAGTGCCTGGGCATCATTTCTGAGTCTTCCCAAAGCACCCCTGAGCTTACAGCCACTTTCTCCTCCCTTCTAGCCTCTGTATGAAGGCTGGTTCCTTGCTCTCTACAACGTTTTCTACACCGCCTACCCTGTGCTTTCTGTGGGTCTTCTGGAGCAGGTATGGGTTCACCAGGATGCAACCAGCCCCTGTGCTTGCAGGCTGCATCCTCTGTGGGTATAAATCAGCCCAGCAATGGCTGCACCCCATAAAAAATGGCTCTGTGTGGGAGGATGCAGTGCTGAGCGCCGGGTGGGTTTCATGGAGATAACCATGAAGCAACGAAGGGTAATCCTGGGTGGGGAGGACAACGCTTAACACCCTCCTTGTCCCAGCAGGACGTGAGTGCCAAGAAGAGCCTGCAGTTCCCTGAGCTCTACATCATCGGGCAGCAGGATGAGCTCTTCAACTACCGCATCTTCGGCGTGACGCTCCTGCACGGCGTCGGCACCTCGCTCGCCAGCTTCTACATCGCGCTCTGGGCCTTCGAGGACCACGTTGGCAGCAGGACCGTGGGTGACTACGAGTCCTTCTCAGTCACCGTGGCCACCTCAGCTTTGCTGTCAGTCCTTGTGGAGGTGAGCATCAATCTGTTCTTCTCCACCCTGGTGCCTGGTCCCTGAGCTGGGGATGGGTGGTGCTTGGTGGCACTGGGGACTGTTGGCAAGGACAAGGGGTGGGAAGCCACCAAAGCACGTGGCTTGTAGGGCAAATGGACCTCCAAGCACTGTT
Organism: Penelope pileata; assembly: GCA_013396635.1. NCBI lineage: Eukaryota > Metazoa > Chordata > Aves > Galliformes > Cracidae > Penelope > Penelope pileata. The sequence continues at coordinate 297,339 of WBMW01001777.1, forward strand.
GCAATGCTGCCCATTGTAGCTGGGGATGATAACCCTTGGGGCAGGGGTGGAATGAGGGCCAAGAGGCCAAATGGAATTGCATTCCTCCAGCCTTCACAGAGTGTTGTGTGCTCTGCCCTTGTCCCTGCAGATCATCCTGGACACTAAGTTCTGGACGGCATTGTCCTTCCTGATGGTCTCAGCCAGCCTGCTGCTCTTCTGCCTCTTCTCCTTCCTCACCCAAAGCATTGATGCCTTCAGGATTGCCCCTACTGTCTTTTCCTTTCCAGGTGAGGAGCCCCAGCATCTCTGCAGTCTGTTCCTCCCAGAGCCAGGGAGCTCAGGCTGGGCTCAGTGGCTGGGGCTGTTCCCCTCTCATAGGTCATGGCTTCTCTTGGCTGTACCACATCCCTTGATCTGATCATAGAATCATAGAATGGCTTGGGTTGGAAGGGGACATAAAGATGATCCCATTCCAACCCCCTGCTGTTGGTTGGGTTCCCCCCAGCTCAGACTGCCCAGGGCGCATCCATGGCCTTGGGCACCTCCAGGGATGGGGCACCCACAACTTCTTTGGGCAAGCTGTTCCAGTGCCTCACCACTCTCCGAGTAAAGAATTTCTCCCTCCTGGTGTATGGTCCTGGAGGACGGATTTGCCATTTCTTGATCTTGCTATCTTGATTTTTGACTCTAGTGTAGGTGCCATCTCCTCTTTAGCCCCTTCGTGAGTGTGGGGCCATTGTTGTCATTCTCTCTCCACCTCCACTGCTTGAACACTGCCCACAGATGCCAGCCAGAACGCCCTGACCGACCCCTACATCCTGCTTGTGATCCTCCTGTCCCTGGTGGTGAACACTGTCCCCTCGCTCACCGTCCGCGCGTACCATGCCATCATGGGCAAGGCCAGCATCCAGCAGGTGAGGGCTCTGGGGCAAGATGCTGCCTCCAACCAGCTCTGGTGTCTGGGGCCAGTAAGGATGTTGCTGGTGATGGGATGGATGAGATCCCCCAGGGAAGTCACCAGGGCTGTCAGAGGGGATGGTGCTCCAGACCTCCACGAGCTTCAAAGACCCCCAGGAAGGTCCCCACAGCACAGATCCCATCCCAGGGCTTGGGCATGGTGGAGCTGGGAGCCAAACTGCACCTCGGGGCGAGGACTTGCCCAACAGGTGCCCACCGCCCTGATGTCTCCTTGCAGAAGATCTGCTTGAAGACCAGGAGGGAGCCTGAGCCCTCAGTGGAGCTGCGTGCCCACGTCCCTCGTGGCTCCTTCCACCGCCGTTCCAGCTACGCCTTCTCCCACCAGGAGGGCTACGCCGGGCTCATCACCCGCGGGGAGAGCCTGCGCACCAGGGCTGCCCATGCCACCAAGGACACCCATGCTACCAAGGGCACCTGTACCACCAAAGACATCCATGTCACCAGGGACACCCGTGCCACCATGGCTCTCCATTCCCAAGGGACAACTGCAGCTTTGCCCTCCTGCCACGGCTCTTTGCCGTAGCTGACCTGGCCACATCCTGCTGGGACCAAAGGGATTTTCTCCTCCTGTGGGCATTATAATCCAGTTTGGGTGTTTTGGCTGACCCCAGGATACGTGCCACCAGTGGCTCCATCTCACACACACATCACACAGACCCTGTGGCTTCCCTGGAGCCTGGAGAGCTGAGAAAACCATCCATCAGCTGCCGGAGGTTGCGGATGTCCTTTCCTTAACGCTCCACATCATCTTCATGATCTCTGCACAAGATGTGCACAGCGGTACCCAAGCCCACGGTAGCGGTGTGCCCTTTGTGCCATGCCCCATCCCTGCCACAGCCATGTCCCACTCCCCCAGGACTGATGTCCCCATGCTGGGGACAGCTGTGGCCACACAGTTTGCTGCAAAGCCCCAAAAAGTCCCTCGGCAGGGCCAGGGTGGACAAGGACTGTGCACACCCCAAGAGCCACAGCTCGGGGACAGCAGCAGCTGCTGGAGAACTGTGTGAACAACCAGGGTGACTGGATCACCCTGGGTTTTATTCCTATTTTTTTCATTAAAAGGACTCTGGCTTTCCTCTCCTGTAGCTCTGCTGTGAGCAAACTTCCCAGGGAGAAAGCTGCAAAGGAAGGGGCTGCGGGTTTCCCTTGGTGCGTGCAGGCAGCTCTTTGTCACCTGCCAGCACCTGTGCCATGGCACAAGGCATGGTAGGAAGAGATATTCAAGTTAGAAAAACAATCAGCCTCAGAGTATTGGCCCTGCCTACAGCACACACGCCTTGATGTGTTTGTTTAACAAGTGCTTTGGCCTCATCTGCACCGAATTTATGAGATTTAAAGAGTTTTCCTTGGGCTCTGGCCAGAAGGATGCTGGCTGGTGCCAAGAGAGGAATTAATGCATCTGAGGCTTTCCAGGGGAAAGCTCTCACCCGAGCAGATAGTGGCTGGGAAACTGGGAGGGGATGAACTTATCCCAGCTGCTAGGGGATGGTCCCCAGATCTGTGCCCTGGTGCTCACAGGTTGCAGGTGGGATGGCTGAGATGGGGCTTGAGGTGGCATCTCTCAAACTCTCCATCCCTCACCCCCATCACCCTCTCTCCTCTGGGGAGAGCGGAGCAGTCAGCAGAGAACCCACCAAAGAGGAAAACACAAAAAAAATAATGCAAAATCCTCCCCACGCAGATGGAAAAATCCCTGTGTGCAAATTGCTGAGTCTCTGAGCACGGGCACATAAAAATCCCTCTGGCTGGGCTCAGCCCTCATCCAAGGGACCCAGGGGACACCCAGGGGACGTGGGTGCAGCGCGGGACACACACAGCAGGGTGAATGACTAGAAAATAATTTATTGAAGAAACAGAAAGCTGCAGAAATACAACACAGTCATGACCAGTAGAGGATGAACAAATAGAGATTTTTCTCGTTTAAAACCTGTTGACAGGCTGGAGTTAAGTTTCCTGGTAACTTCCCCTGCATGAGTCATTGCAAAGAACAAGGAACAAACTCCAGAGCACACAGCACAGTTTGGATAAAGTGCCTGACACATAAGACTCTTTTTTTTTACTTTTTTTTCTTTTTTCTCTTTTTTTTTTTAGCGTTTGTAAATAGCTTAAACAAATATAATTGCAAGACACAGAGGAGTAACAATTGCATTTCGCTGTAGAATAAAACCTATCCCATGAGATTAACAGTGAAGCAGCAGCAAAATAATAATAATAATAATAATTAAAAAAAAATCCAATTCAGTTAGAAGGAAAAAAGCATTTAAAAACTCAGGGATGCAGCCCCCAGAGCATGTGGGATGGGGTGAGTGTTGCCTATTGCTATGCAGAAAAATGAGCAATGCTTGCTTGAGGTGGCTGCGCTGGCAAACCCAGTGCTGCGGGTTCCTCCTGGCCAGGATTGATTCTGCCTGAATCTTTTCCTTTAGAAATGTACAGGGGAAAAAAAAAAAATTGTTTTCCTTTGTGTTTTTAATTTCTTTTCTTTAAAAACCCTGAACAAAGAAATAGTAAAAAAGGGAACTGAAGCATCCATACGTCCAGCCCCAGCCCCGGCTCCAGCATCTCTTGTGCTGCGGTGTCCTCTGAGACGAAGGAAAAGGAGCACGTGGAGCAGGGGGGATGCACAGTGCTGATGTTTCCAGCAGTCCCTGGGTGTGTCAGAGCAGCCTGCTCCAAAACCAGACCCCAGAGTTCACACCTGGGAACCAGCTGCCCCCACAGCTGGATGAACCCATGGGTTTTGGCTCCAAAAAGCGATGTTGATGCTTGGCATGGGCAAGGGCAAGCTCCTGTCCTGATGTCCCATCACTGGAGACATCCTTAAAGCTGGGAAAGCTCAGCTCCTGGCTGTGTTATAACGGAATATCGATGTCTAAAATTCAGCTTTGAGGCCCCATGAGCTCCTCCTCTCCCAGTGGGGATGGAGACATTGATGCCCCACTGCGAATTTTGTGTTTTTTCACATACGCAAAAACCATCAGTGAAAAGTTTTGACCGAAGGGGAAAATCAGCCTGAAGCTTCACAAGTAATGGAATGACTCAAATCTCTGAAAACTTCCACAAAATAAAGAGGGCACAATGACCAGGCTGAACCGTGGGGCTGGAGGCCTCTGGTATCCTCCTCTTCCTCACCCTTCACCAGCATGGAGTCAAGGATTCTTTGCTCCCTGATTCTCCACCCCAGGCAGGAGCTGCTCTCCTTGTCCCCCACGGGGCCCCAGTTCTGCTCCTGCTTCCCACAGCACAAAAATGCCCTTTGGGACAACCCTGGTCGAGAGAATTGTCTTTAGGACAGAGCTCGGATTGTCATTCCCTGCAGGAAAAAAAGAAAAAAAATCTTTGGTATCGTGGCAAGTTGCTCCTCAAGGCATTTTTGGTAGGTGTGGGCAGCAGGCGTGGGGCAGGACCCTCTGGTTCAATGGGTGCTGGGGGGCTGAAGGACGAGGACAGCACTCAGTGCTCAGCTCCTCTGAGATTTCCCAAACCACTGGGTTCTTGTCCCAAAGTGGGAGCCAGTTGCGGGGTCCTAGGACTCGTGGCTGTGGGTTGGGTGACACCTTGGTGTGGTTGGAAGCAAGGTCTGGGCCTCCAAACAGCAACACTGGGATGGGCTTCCAAACAACAACGTTCCTCGTGCTGGGAAAGGTCTTGCAGGAAGAGCTGGGACTCAAGGGAACGCAGAGCTCACCAGAGGACAGCAGAAGCGTGGATGGATGGATGGATGGGTGGGTGGATGGATGGATGGATGGATCGTGCTGCTGGAAGAAACATCTCCTAAAGCCCAGATCCTCACTCTGTGAGTCCTGGCACCGAGCATCTCACTCAGTGCTGGCCATGAAGAAGATGAAGGTTGCAGGGATGCTGCATTAAATGAGATGCAGATAAAAACCCTATTATGCTTTTGGGGACCACGTTGGTGGGGCCCAAAGAAGGTGAGATCTTGTTCCTTGCAGCGGGCTGAGCTCTGGGACCACATCTAGTGACAGAGGGGAAGGATGGAGACATGAAAAGGCAGAAGAGGACTGAAGAATCAGCATTTTAAAGTAAATGCTGCTGTAATGTTGGGAAAGAAATAGCACTGCTTCCTCTAGGCCCCATTGCCTTTGTGCTTTCCAAAGACTTCTACTCTCCTCCCATCTTTATGGAAGAAGAGGAGCGGGGGATGCAGCCCATTCAGGAGGCCTCTCTGGACATCTGGGGGGAAAGGAGGCAGGCAAGGAGATGTCCCAATGTTCCCTGAGACCCACTGGTGGGCTGGGGTCCTCCAGGGCCACTTCCTCTGGCTGGACTCTTCTCCATCACACTCCTACAGATGGAGCAGGTGCCTCTGCGAAGGGCTGGAGCCAGGCTGGGGGGCACGGGAGAGCCTTGTAGGGACAGATGCTGTGAGCTGGGTGCTGGCACTGACTCAAAACACATCCTTGGGTAGAAAACCATCAGAAACGGGTTGCATCCGTCTCCAGGCGTGGCTGGCATCGATGCAGCACCATCTGAAGTGCCTCTTCCCATGGAGGTCAAGGCCAGAAGCAACTCTTCAAGGCCACTCCAAGGGACAGTGGCTTGGAGCCATCATACAACCATGGAATGGTTTGGGTTGGGAGAGACCCTTGAAGGTAACCCAGTTTGACTCCTTGTCGTGGGCAGGGACATCCTTCACCAGACCAGGTTGCTCAAAGCCTTGTTCAACCCAATCTTGAACATTTCCATCAATGGGGCATCCACACCTCTGGGCTGCCTGGTTCAGTGTCACCACCTCAACATGACAAGCTTCCATCGCCTGGAACGGTCCCAGCGTGGGGAGGAGGATGGTGATGGGGCACTGGAGCCATTTCCCTTGTCTCAGAGCACACGAGGAGCCTGGGGCTTTGCAAACTCAGATGACGGTGGCTGATTGTCTCTGTCTCTCTTCTGCATGAAGACACTTGGGCTTTGACACACAGATCTGGATAAAGCACAAAAAAAACCCAAATCCGAGAGGCGCAGGACCCGGCGGGGTTGGTTTGGTATGGGTGGGCACACATGGGGGTCCCCTGCCCCAGATGCCCGTTCCCTGTTTTCTGGGCATGGGGCCATGTGCCCTGCATCCCTACGCCATCCCCCATTGGGGCAACACAATGGGCAGAGAAAGAAAAGGAAGAAAAGAAGCAAACAAATGACCAGAGGGTATAAAGGACGATTTTCCCAAAATTGTGTGATTCGGAAAAAGAAATAATGGTGATCCATGCAGACAATTCTTAATCAACCCAAAATTCAAAATTCATGGACAAAAAAAGCACAGTTTGTCCCCTCCCGCTCCCACCCAACCACCCCTCCCCGAATAATTATTACATTACTTCAAGAAAGAGTATATTTTTTCATGCATAAATCAAATTCTCATCTTGTCTTTTTTTTTTTGTCTTTTTTTTTGTCTTCTTTAAATTACATTTGAACACAGAACACATATAATAAATACTCTTGTACGACATGACTCAGAGAAAAGTAACACATCTGAACGCAAAGGTACCGTCATCATTATTAGTTTTTCTTTTTTTTCTCTTTTTTTTTTAAAAGGACTTGTTTAAATATGAAATCTGTAAACTCCAAGGGTCCTTTTTTTTTAATCTTTCTCTCTCTCTTTCTCTCTCTCTTTCTCTCTCTTTTTTTTTTCATCGTGAAACTATCCAGCTTTCATTTCCTTAACATTCAATATGTCTCCCATTGAACGCGTCAAAGAAATAAGAACATGCCGTCTTCTGCAAAATTATAATTTAACAGTATAAAGCTTCAAGTCACAAATTCCAAAAACTAGCTAAGTAATTTTTTTTTTTTTTTTATCACATAAACTATACATTAAATATTTTGAGGTATTTCAGAGAACATTGTCAAAGGCTTGTAAGGTCTGTGCTGGGTGGAAAAGAAGGCTTTCTCCTGCATAGAGAACGTCTTTGGTATCACAAGCCATGTGGGTGTTAGGTAGAAGTGGGGTTGGGTAGGATCTGGTCAAGGCAATAGTGTGGAGGGTATGGGGACAGGGGGCAAGGGGTGGGATGCTCTGACCTCTCAGGGGATGCAGGGGCTGGGGCTGGCTCCTGGTGTCCCCGTGGTGGGGGTCCCAGCCAGGCTCACGATTTTGGCCCAGTTTGGTCCAATTCTAAAGGAGCCGTTTCCCGCGAGCCGCATCAGATGGAGCCCCTTGGGGTGGGGGGGTTGGCACTCTGCTCCTGTTGTGGCTGGAAAGCTTCACCCAGAAAGAAGGGGGAAAAAACACAAAGAGTCAAGGAGGTACAATTCGACCCAAGATTTCCCTAAGCCATTCAGGGGGTTTCTGTGGAAGAGCATCTTCTCCTGAGGGTCCTCCCGTTGCCTTATCCTAAAGCAGAGCTGCTCCCACCTCAGCCAAGAAGCCAAAAACAGCTCTGCAGGAAGCCAGACATTTCCTGCTGAAGCATTCATCTCCAATCTGCTCATTAAAAGAAGACTTTGGAGAAAGCCAATGGTGAGGAACGCCATGAATCCTCTCTGTGCTACCAAAAAGGGAAATGAAGGCTCAAGTCTGAGCTGAGCAGGGAAGAAACATTCCATGGTGGAATCTATGTCTCCATCATTGGCTTCTGCATGGTCCCAGAGCTGAGCTGGCCATGGAGCTGTCCCCAAGAGAGGACACCGAGCCACCAGGCCAGTGCTGCTGGGGCAAGGAGGGGGACACTGGGGACCAGGGCAGGTATGAGGACACGGGGACATCTGAGGGGTGGACACAGTGGGGAAACAGCCCAATTCCCGCAGCGAGAGGGAAGGGCGATGCTTTCTCTTCCATTAAGACAAGGCTTCGACTTTCTGTTTTCTCCATCCCAACACCCAAAGACTACAAGAGTTGCCAGAATCCATCCGTTCGGAGAGCCGAGGTAACAGTGAATCTTCAGGACAAAAAGCGGAGGAGCAAAGAAATGGCCACACACCTTTGGTACAAGAAAAAGGCACTCATCGACCACGCTGCCATCCCGGGGACGCTCGCTCGCCTTCTCTCGCTCTCGGGGGACTCGCGGGGCGCAGGGAAAGCGGCGCTGCCAGCACAGACCAGACAAGGCAACAAAATCTTTGGTATCAGACGTGATTCTCAAATCACAAAAATTGAAAACTCAAGTGAGGTAGCCTTTATTCTCGGGTTCTCACTAGAAATGTCTTTGCATCCTTGAGGGCCTGTGGCGTTTACTCTTTTTTTTGTGTGTGTGTGTGTGTGTGTATTTTTTTGTTTGTTTGTTTGTTTTCCTCTTTTTCCCATTTTTTTTTTTTTTTTTCTCTCTGCGTGTTTTTCACTTCCCAAACCAAGGCCCCCTTCCTGGCTTTTCAGCCCTTGAATACTACCCGACGGGGTTCAGGAAGCCACCCCCATCGTCACCACGTCACGACAAGACAAGAAGAAACAACGTCAGGGGAACACCAGCGGCGGGGAGCGGGGTGCAGGGGTGAGTTTGGTTTGCCGTTCGTTTTGGGTTGTGGTTGGCACCTGCCCCTTCCCGGCCCTTTTTCCTCTCCATCGCCCTCCCTCTCGCCCATCCGCTCCCCCTGGGAATGGGTTGGGTGATTCCCAACCCCATCAGCTCTTTGGTAAAACTGTCCCAAAATTCATCCCAAAACCCTGCAGATCAGGGCTTTGCTTGTAGGGTTTTNTTTGGAGGATTTTCCTTTTTCCCCAAGCGATGGGGGCGGCGGGGGGGACCTGGCCTTCCCCTCCATCCCCAAGCTTCTCCCAGCCCTTCCCCATCCCCATGGCCCCTCCATCCCCCAAGGACAGCACGGAGCCCGCGACGGCCGAACGCAAGGCTTTGGCCTCGTGATTGCTTTTCATATGGCACAAGTCACCATCGAGAGCTCGGAGGGAACGATCATTTCACAGCTAGTACCATTGCTCCAGAATTGCGCGTTTAAGGCAGGTTGTTAATTAATTGGCACAAAAAAAAAAAAATTTTTTTTTTTTTTTTTTTTTTT
>WBMW01001777.1:330884-374702 GCA_013396635.1 Penelope pileata
TGGGGGGGGGGGGTGGGGGCGGAGAAGGAGGGGGTATTGAAAACTAATTAAATAACCCGTTAGCTAACACGTTAAATTAAGATCCACTCTTGGATTTAATGATGTCTACGGAAGAATTGACAGAAATGTGAAGACAGACTGTCAATAGATTCCTTCCCCTGGTTACACTGTATAAATGTGATTAAAACAGATCTCAGGGAAGGGTGCCCTGACACAGTGCCCATGTGGGGACGGAGCCACTGGGGCATCCGTGTGTCTCTGGGGACAAATGTCCCCTGGAGTGGCACTGAGTGGCACAACGGCACGGCAGTTTCTCCTCCCTGGCAGGGCTTGCAGTGTTGGCTGTGGGAATGAGAAGCCCTGAGACACGGCTGGGGCTGGAGCGAGCTCCCAGGGAGGGTTCATGTGCCTGGGGATGGGGCTGCTGTCCCCTGCCACCCCGTGTCTGCACAGTGATGTCACCGAGGGATGAGCCACCTTGTCCCCAGGTCCAGAGCAGCTCGTAGACCCCGTGCCATCGGGATGGAGGCAGAGCTGAGCCCTCGCCTTGTCCTCGCTCCAGCAGTGCAAACAGCGGCCGGCACGGCGAGCGTCCACCCATTGCTTTCTGCTTAAGCTCCCAGGTAAAGGTTACCTTAGCATCCAGGCTGAAAAAATCAATGGCTGATACAGCATGAGACTCGGAAAGACAACATACATCTATCACTTAGGGATTCGATGGGCTTAGAATAGTCTTGTCAACAAATGATTGTTTAAACAGAATATCTCAACTGTTTATGGCACCCTTAATCCATACATCCAACCAGGACCGTAACGTGCCGTGAGCACGGACCGCTCTGTAGAAACCTCTGTTGTCAGGTCCGGGGCTGTAGAACGCTTAAGCATGTGCTTAAGTCTCTTAGACTTCAAATTAATCATGGACTTAAGTGCTTTGCTTGACTGGGCCCAGCCTACGGACAGGGAAATGCCTGTCGTGGTGTTAATGGATGAAGTTTTTGTTTCCTGCCCTTCATTTCTATGGCAAAGGGCTGAGTGCAGAGGTTGGCTCTGGATGTGGTGTGTGCTGGGTGGGTCCTGCAGCACACAGAGTGGCTGTCACCTGCGGGCAGGGGGGGTCTGGGGGTTTTGTGAAGCCATGGGATGCGCTGGAGCCCTCGTGGCACTGCAGGAGGGTTTGGGTTGGGGGTTAAATGGTGCTGGGGAGGAGCTGGGGAGCAGGTGGAGAAGGATGGGAAAATACACAGAAGGGAGCAAAAAGCAGCGCTGAGCCAGAGCAACAGCCATGAGGTCCATGGGAAAACGAGGATGGGGCTGGAGAGCCGAGCAGCAAAGAAAAGCTCAGCAGTTCCGCCCCGTTCCTGGCACCATGAGCTCAGCCAAAACCCCTTGGTTTTCCATTTCCTCCCCAAATAACCACAGCTTCAGAGTGAATTTGAAAAGAGGCATTCAGGTGTTTGGGGGGGGTTGCAAGAAATCCTGCCTCAAGCAATGCCACAGCCCAGAGGATGCCAAGCTCTGGGGGGAGGCAGATGCCATGCAGTCACCCCATGGCCCCCTCCTCCCATACAGGGGGGGCTGAAGCTGCCCCCAAAGATTCGATTCATTACCAGCAACGGCTGCCAGAGTTTTGTTCTGCAAGCACAGGACCTGCAGAACACAAAACACAGCGGTGAAGACGGGGGAGTGAAAGAAATAAAGGAGCATTAAACCACGTATCAATATTTCTCCTCAAAATGTAGAATGCATTTTCTTTTCTGAAAAATTAATAACCTCACTTTGTCAATTGACTCTCTCCCATCTCCCCTCCCTCCCGCTTGCCTCCACCTCCTCTCTCTGCCTCTCCTTGTCTGCAGAGGGTGTTCAGTGGGAAACAAGGATAAAAAAAAGGCGGATAATCCGCAGGTTTGGGATTTTTAATGGCTGTGAAGGGTCTGTCTCCCGGACACATCATCTCCATGGGACCTGCAGGAAGGGGGGGACCCTGGGGACCCTCCCTGCTCGCTCAGCACCGCTCCTGGCACTGGCTCAGCCACGTGTCTCCATCGTGCTGTGCTCGGGCAAATCCATCTGCATGGCCAGAATTCCCCAGGTCCGTGTCCCCACACAACCCCGGGGCAGCGTGATGGAGAGGTCAGGTCGCTGCCAAAGGGCCGGGAGGATTTGGGGGTGCAGCCCCTGAGTGCCAAGCACCGAGGGATGCTGAGATGCTGAGATGAGATGGTTTTTCTGTACCTTAAACTCATTTAGGGCTCTTGCTGGGGTGAGATGCCCCATCCCTTTCTTTCTCCCAAATCCGTGCCCCAAGCCCACGTAGATCTCAATGCAATGGGCTCCTCTGCACTCAGGGGTGTGGGCAGCCCCTGCTCCCCAGCGCTCACCCCAATGTTTAACTCCATTAGGGAACACCGCTCCCATCACTGGGAGGCACAGACTGGGGCTGTGCTGGCAGCAGAGCGGGGCCAGGAGCACGATCTGCTCCATCAGCACCCGGCATCGAGGAGGCAGATTTCATCAGCAGGGCAGAACGGGAATATTTTCCCCGAGATGCTGCTCAGATCTCAGCAATGGACAGGGCCAGCGGAGAGCTCGTCCAATATCGAGCAGCACATCGATGCTGCAGGCTCTAAGTGGGAGCAAAAAATCAGTTAATGGCCTGCCCCAGCCGTCCCCTTGGCGTGGGGAAGTTCTCACAGAACCCGGGGCAGGAGAGCTGCGAGGGGTGATGAGCTGCTCTGCTCAGCGGCCGTTGATGCATTGATGCAAAAATGCATCAAAATGAATGAAGCATCAGAAAAAATGAAGCAAAAGATTGGGGAAAAAGTCCCGGTGGAAAGAGGAGCGCTGCCCCAATTTGAGGAAGTGCCACTATTCAATCCCCTGGGAATTTGGAGAAGAGTTTTGGGAGCTGGCAGGAAACGAGTTCCCTATTTAATGGGGGTTTGTGTGGATTTTAATTTCTTCCCTTTCCTCCATTACAAAAAAAAAGTGAAATTAAACAAAGAAATGCAGACATTGTCAATCAAAGCAGGTGGTTTGACAAGCTTTAAAATAGCTGTGTTTCAGCTCGGGCAGGTTTTCAAATCTCCTTTTAGTGTAAATTAATCATGATTTTTTCCTCTTCCTGGAAGAGGAAATGATTCTTTTGGAAAACGTTGAAATGGGGCAATTTGATGACGCCCACTCTTTTCGTTTGCCCCATGAAATGTTTGGGAAGGGTGGTGTGATGGAACAGCTGGCTCTTTGGGGGAAAAAGGCTGAGTTTTGATGAAGGAGCGTTTTGCTGGTTTTCAAAACTTTTGGAGTATTCCTGATCTCTTCTGGGTAGGGGAAGGCTTGGGATGTCCCTGGGAGAAGCTCAGTGCAGGGACAGGGACAGCACGATGGGGCTGTCCCCACCGCTGTGCCTCTCCCCAAAGGTCTGTGCCCGTCTTTGTCCATGAGAAAGGGAAAAAATCAGTGTGGCACCAAAAAATGTGAAAAGGCAATGGCAGAGGAGATGGAATTCTGTGATGATTCTGTGATTTATGGCAAAGGTGCTCTCTTCTTTTGGGGAATGAAATTCATCCCAGCCTGGATGCCTGGATGCCTTGGGCTGGGTTGCATTCAGCTCTTCTACGTGAGATGAAACCACTGCTCTTGGGGGTTTCATGTTTTTGCTTTTTGATTGCAAAGAGATTGTAAAATGTAACCATGCATCTTCCAAATAAAATAATAATATGCCTGCTCTCTGATGCTTCCCCCCTGGCTGCAGGGGGCAAGGTGCATCCCCCCGTGCACACAGCTGGCAGCACATCTGGCTCCGGCCACAGCACCTCTCCTCCAGGCTCCCAGACTCCGTTGGTGCAAGGCAGGGTGCCCGCTGGCTCCTGCTTCCATCCAGGATGGGCTGCTGAGCCCCGCTGCTGCCAGGTGACCCAGAGTGACCATAGCTGAGAGCCCCAGACCCAACGGAGAACCCAAAGTTGAACCCTAAAGAGAAGTGACCCAGTGACATCCCGACGTGGGAGAGCTGGGATTAACTGGAGGTGGGGAGGGCTGGGGGCTGGGCTTGAGGTGCAGCTCTGCCTGGGGAGCTCTCTGCAGTGTCACCCACTGTGGGGCTCAGCCCAGCGGTGGCTTTGCTGACCCTGGGGACATGTGCTGGGTCCTGGCTTTTGTGGGGCCGATCAGCACTTGTGGGACCGAGGCCACTGCTGTGGGTGTCTCACGATGGCTTTGAGTGTCCGCTTCTGAGCACTCGTGTGCTGGTATTAACCCCTCGCTCCGTTAAGATAAGATAATCACAGAGCAGGGATTATAACACTCGTGCTAAGCCTTTGGGATCGAGATACAGCATCACCTGGGGACCGTGGGGGACGGCTCGCACACCAGAGACACACAGCTCTGCAGAGGGAGGGCTTGAGAGGAGGATCGATATCTGCACAGGGAACGCTGAGCAGCACCTGGGGAAGAGCCTCCTTCCACCTCCAGTGCTGGAACGGGAGCAAACCCCGAGCACGGCTCCAAGGGAGCAGTTTTGTGGCACAGGGGTTTGCCCACGGAGCGGCTCATTGGAGAGGAGGGATGGACGTTGTCTACATGCAAGCCAAAATTGGTCTGGTGTAGACAACCCTAAATCATTTTAAAGCAGGTTGGTATCGGTTTGTATAATTCGATTCCTTTACCAAAGCGAAGCGAAATCGATGCCAATGGGGTTTACATTGATCGCAGTACATCCGCACAAAGGTTTTGCCCCAGTTTAATGAAATCAGTTTAAAAACACACCTTTAGCTACGTCAGCCCAACTTTGTGTCCAGCCAAGGTGAGAGCGAAGGGATGGGATAGGAGAGGCAGCAGAACCTCATGGAGATGGATGGATGGATGGATGGATGGATGGATGGATGGATGGATGGATGGATGGATGGATAGATGGATGGATGGATGGATGGAAGGAGCAGGCGATGGAGCTGCTCCAAGCAGTGGCACAAAGTGATAAGGAACGGGTCAATATAGTTTTCTAAAACATTTTTTTTTTTTTTTNTTTTTAAAACTTTTTTTTTTTTTTTTTTACCAGAAAGGTTAAATGTGAGCTGAGATCGATCCCCCCCACCCTGCATCCCTCCCCTCGCCCGCGGCCGTCCTGGAGGACGCGGCGCAGCCCGAAGTGGCCAAGTGACCACGCAGGACAGCGGGACCCGAAGATGCCGCTGACCAATGGCCGCCCAAAGGAGCCCCCGTTGCTTAGCAACCCGGCTGCAGGGAGAGAGGGAGAGAGCGCAAAAAGATGGATTTTCAGATTGCAGCAGCCAAGCAGATCAATTCTGCAACATGGGCTACAGTGGCCAAGCGGAATCTCTCTTGCTCCCAGCAGGTATTGATCCAGCCATGCTATAGGCATTGAATGAGCTCTAATAAGTCCTGAGTAAACAGGAACAAGGACTTAAGTGATAGCCCAGCAGTCAAACATCAACTCCCTTTGTCTTCTTCTTCCTCTTCTTTTTTTTTTTTTTTAATTTTTTTTTCTTTTTAATTGCTGGAGGGTTTGCGAGAAAAGGACAATAAAGTTTATTGGTAGAAAAATAAAGCGTCAGAATATCACTTTGTTTGCAGGTGGGGAAGGGAAAAATTTTGCAGCCTCGAAATCTAGGGAGGTGACCATGGACACTCGTGGTGAGCATCATTCCCAGCATCCCTGAGCATCCCTGGGGTCACTGCTGGGCACGTCCAGAGATGCAGGATGCTCTGGAAAGGGGAAGGAGCAGCCTTGGTTATGAGATTGTCCTTCTTTGCTATGCAACGATGGGAGATGTCAGAGATGAGAGAAGAAATGAGCAAGAGGAGTCTGGACTGATCCAGGACTCGGATGTGAGCCCAAGGAAGTCAAAGGAAGGGACACAGGGCACTGTCTGGGGACACATAACCAAGCCTGAAGGACTTGCTTTTGGGAGAAGCGTGTCCTGAGGAGGAGCCTGAATACACCCAAGTGATGGAGGAGTTCACTTGGTGGCTTGCAGGCACACAGCTGGGTCGAGGCTTGTGCCAAAATCTCCATCACTTGGGGGCTGCAGTGATCAAAAGCCTGGAAAATAACACATGGTGTCCGTATCACAATGCCACTGCCCTGTCCCTGTCCCTGTCCCCCCACCCTCCTTTGACCCCGGCTCCATCGCCTCCTCCTGCACCACCTCCATCCCCTGAGCAATGCTGATCTCTGCGATCGGGGCAGCTCACTTGCTGGCAGGAAGGGAAAGGCTCCCATCCAGAGGGCTGGATGCTGCATCGCTGGAAATTCCCCCGCGACACCAATTAAAGAAGCGGAGCTGCTCCAGATTTATGCCTGCGTAACCGAGATCACAGGCCAGGCCTGCCTCCAGCGATTACGGGACGAGGGAAATGAGAGCTCTCTGCTTGCACTCTGAGATCTCTCAAGCCACATTTCAGCAGCCTCCGTCATAACAGGGCTGATAATTAATTGATCCGATATTAAGGCGGTTGGCTCCCGCGCTCGGCGGAGCTCCCTGCTGCAGTTTAACAGCGGTTAAATGGAGTGAGTCCCCCAGCCCTGAGCGTGGTACAGGGAGGGGGGGCAGGAGGGGAACCTCCACGCTGGAGCACATGAGTGTGGAGCCCACCTCGATTGCCCCAGAGATGGGAGAAGGAACAATTAGACGGGTGCTGGCCCATCCCCGCTGATATTTGCAATTTTCCAAGTGCAGAGGAGGTGCGGTGCCTTTTTCTGATGGTTTCTGCATTTCAAAGTAATATCAGAAGGGCTTGGGGCTTAATCTTCCTTCCCCAGGAGGCTGTAGGAGTCATGCAAAAGGAGAAAAAGAATCGAATCAATACGGCACTATGAATTTATTCCCGCGGGGGGGTCGGCAGCACCAATATTTTTTCTTCCCTCCGTTAAAGGGAGAGCACCAGCCCCGCTCTGAGCTCTTGGTCAGGAGCACGGTGGGCACCCAATGACCTTATTGCTGTTATATATGGGGGTGTCCCCCCCTTTTCTCCCCTTCCCAGCAGCTCTCGGCCCCGCGTTGCACCACAGTGGAACGATTCCTCCGGGGGCTGAACATGGCTGGAAGGAAAAACTCCGGGCTTCTCCGCAATGGTGAACGGTTGCTTTTATTTGCGATCTGCTGCTGGCATCCCCGGGCTCTGCTGGGGGATGCGGGAGGAGAGCGGTGGGGATGCTCAGCGGCTCCCCGGGGCGGTCAGGAAGATCTAAAGGCTGCGAGCTCTCCGTGGTGCTGCGTTCGGATAACGGCTGATGGGACGGATCCTGAGCTCGGGTCCGGGCTGGAGGCAGCGGGATGCGGTGTGCCGGGGAGGTTTGAGCCCCAAACCCTTCGCCCCGAGGTGCCCACCAGGTCCCAGGCTCCCCAGTGCTCGCATGCTGCCCACCAGAGCTGGGAAGCAGAAGCAGAGCCGTTCGCCTGCCCTCCAGCATCCGCTGGGCTTCATCACCCCCAGCAGCAGCATCGCTCCCCAGAGTCCTGCAGGACGTGGGTGGGCAGACACGGGGTGGGTGCTGCTGGTGGGAGAGGACATCAGGGTGGTCCCAGCCCTCACCCTGCTCCTCTACCACAGGCGATTGCCCTTCAGCAATGGCACAGAGACATCGACCCTCCAGCAGCCCAACTCCATGGTTCCCACTGGTGGATGCTCGCTGGGGTTTCTCTTTCCAGAGCTGCAACTTTGGTCCAGCTCTGCTGGGGATGAGCATGGGATGAACACAGGAACACTCCAGAAACATCCTCCTGGGCAGTGAAACGTGTCTTCCCACCTGGAAATCTCCTTCTGCAGACACGTCCTTCTCTCTGCATCTCTACATTCAAAAAGGGAGAAAAAATCCCATCATTTCCCTTGAGGCAAATCTCAGCCTTTTCCTGCACGAGCCAAATTCCTCACCACAAATTGGAGCAGTCTCAGGTGGGTGCCCACCCCCTTCAACCCCCCAGACCCAGAGCTGGGGGCTGACGATGGGCACGGTCGGGGTCGACGGCCCCGTGCGCCGCGTGGCTCCACGCAGAGCCATCACCTTCCCACCACAACGCACCCAATCGTTTGAAATTTAAAACAAAATGTAAAACAAGGAATAATGGTAACAAAAAAGGCTTAATTAATTGAAGCAAATCGCATCACAATAGCGATTTCTCAGTAACGCGGCTAAGTGCCCCATTATTCTGATTTCACTCAGCATTCATGGATCCCAAATAAATCATGGCCCCTCCACTTACAGCTGCTGCAGAGGGGCTGGGGGTGGGGGTCCTGCCACCCCCTTGCTCTGGACATCGATAACCCCAGCACTTCCCAGGTGTCTGCCTTAAATGGTTTTCCCCTCGCTGCTGCCCTGCTCTGTTTATTAATCTGTTAATACCAGGAGATAGGAAATCATTTGCTTTGCCATCGCTCTGGCACGTGGGCATCGCTCCATGGGCTTTGTCGCAGGGATTGCTCCTGGTACCCAAGGCCAGGACATAGACAGGGTCAAGGGACATGTGGCTGAGTTTGACGAATGTTTGTGCATGAATTTGCTCTTTTTGCCCACATTTGTGGTTTTTTCTTTTTCCAGGGATGACACCTGGAAAAGCAGACTGGACCCTGGAACAGCTTGAAGGTGGTGGTCCACCCTTTGGGGTAGATTGTTGGGGTGCTGAGACAGATGAACGGCCCTAAAGCTGCAGCAAGGGGAGGGCTCTGCAGGATGCCTGCTGGGGACCCACATCCCCATGTGCTCGTGGGCCACTTTGGGGTGCCCAGGGGGGTGTTCTTCCCTTACCCGTGGTATTAAGGCTGGGCTGGGAAGCGCTGCTGGAAGTACCAAGCAGCCCTGAGGCATCTCCTCCAGGATCATAATGATGGAAAAATCCCTCCCAGGTCACACGGCCCCATCCCTCCTCCCTGCTGGAGCAGGGTTGGTACGGCCAGCATCGATTCCAATAGCGAGTCGATGGAAATCAGCAGCGGGGAGGGAGGGGGAGAACAGCCCCTGCGACAAAGCCCTGCTTCTGCAGGTGGGATCTCACCCTTCTGTGGATGGGATCTCACCCTGGGATCTGCTCTTGGGGTCCCCAATGGCTGCACGGAGGTGATGTGATGTCCCCAGAGGGTGTGTGAGCACTGTGGGAGAAGGGACCCAGCTCTGCCCCCTCTCCTTCTCTCCCAGGCAATGTCCTCTCACGCTCCTGAGCATCCCCCTTGCCCCTGTCCCCAAATCCTGCCAGGATGCCTCTGTGCTGCCCTGCAGCCCTATGGAGGGGCCACTGCTGCTGCGAGGGGCCGGGAGCCGATGGATCAATCACAATCCAGATCCCAGGGTGTAATCATAATTAATGTTCAGCCCTGATTGATCACGGCACGGTTTTGCCGTGTTCGCAGGAGCTGGGATGACAAAAGCTACGATTTCATGGCGATTTTGCAGATCCCTCCCCACCTCCTCTCCTGCGGGAAGGATGGAGGTGACTGTCCCAAAAATCAGAGGGGACAGCTCGAGGGGGTCAGGGGCGGCACTTGTGCATGGGGTGGGTGACAGCAGCACCCACGCTGTCCCCATGTGCCCACACAGCAGCACCGAGCGTGCAGCCGAGGTCCGTGCTGGAGGTTGGCTGGGAGCCCTCCGGATGTCACAAACAGTGCGTAACTAGGCTCGGATCAATCCGTCAATGCGCAGCGGCGGTTAAATAGTGCTGTGCTCACCTCCCTCCAATTAAACTATCATTTCTGATAGATCCCTTTGTGTCTCTGTCTCCCCGCCGGGCCGCTCCGGCCGCGGGCAATGGTGACGATGGCGATGGTGCGGAGGATGCTGCCTCCTCCTGCTGGACCCGCATCATCCCCTACAGCCTCTGTGGGATGCGGGGCTGCTTCCAGAACATCCCTGTGCCACATGGCTGGCTCTGGCACTGGGAACCCAGAGGGGATGAGCCCTAGGACCATCCTGGGGTGCACCAAGGGGCGGTGGGGAGCTGCACGGCTGGAGCATTGCCCTGCTGTTGCTTCGCTGCCTGTTGTGCAGAGGGTTGGTCCGGCTCTGCCCCCCAGCCCTGTCCCCAGTGTGGGGTGCTGTGCTGGGGATGTGGGGCGCGCCGTGGGGCCGCTGGGCAGCAGAGCTGGCGGGAGCCCGAGCAGCAGAGCCGGGTATTGATTTGCCATCGATCCCATGCAACCACATTCTGCAGCGGCTGCTGTCCTACATTTCAATCCCACACCTTCGCCTCTGACTTTAATGGGCTTCATCACAGCCCAAAGCTTTATTTAACCAAAAGGGGAGGGAGCAGAGAGGCAGCTGCCAGAAATCAGAGCGGCCTGGCCCCTGGGGACAGCCACGTCCGTGGGATTTCTCGCAGTGGATGGGTTCCCTGGGGCGTTCCTGTGGGATGCAGTCCCCTGCCCCAGCCCTGATGGGACAGTGCTGAGGGTGATGGTGATGGCTCCCCAGCAGCTCTTCCACCTCAAGGTCCCTCTGCAGTCCATGCCCGTCCTTGTGCTGCACCTGCACGCCTCCATCTTCCTAACAAAGGGCTTCAGCTGCTGCTGGGAGGGCAAAGTGAAGCTCCACCTTAACAGGGATCTGCATGGCTGTGTGCACAAGCTGTGCAGACACCCCTGGATGTCAGGCTGCAGGCAGCACGTGCCCATGCCAGGTGCAGGATGAATTCATGGGAGCTGCACATGGGGAGGATGCTGTGCATTGCCAGGTGTTCCCCCATCACAGCACAGCCCTGCTCATGTTTTATCCTCCATGCCCCTCCCTCCCAATCTCATTTTTAAGGCTTAGACCATGCCCTGTTGCTCAGATGCAAGAGGACCCCATCATCCTTTTACACTGAAAGGGCTGCACCCACACACCCTGAGGCTCCTCCTGGTAGGAGCGGCTGTTTCATCGCAATCAGCATTATGGCAATCCCAGATCTCGGGGGGCACATCCTGCAGACAGCCATGGGGACAGGCAGCAGGGAGCCAGGGCAGGTGGAGGGGGGAAATACGGAGAGAAATGCCAGGGATGGGGACGCCCAAGGCAGCGTGGATGGAGAGGGCACGTGCTGCAGGCAAATCTCACCAGGCATCTCCTGGAGAGATACCCTGAGAGTGGGAGCTGGAGGGATGGAGGATTTAGGATCAGGAGGAATGGAGGACCTGGCAGCAGGAAGGATGGTACGAGGACAGATGGAGGGTCTGGGATCAGGACACATGCAGGACCTGGGTGGGAGCAGGAAGGATGGAGGGCCTGAGGACCTGAGCACTGGGAACACCTCAGGCTTTCCCTTCATTTCCAGCCCAGCTTCTCCAGCCCTTTTCAGGTCTCATCTCAAGAAGTCTTTCAGCACCAATTTCAATGGGAAAAGCTCAAAGCCAACATCAGCATCTTCCAAAAAGCCCCCACTGCCATCCTGTCCTCCCCCTGCTCGGAGGGGCCGGGGGACGTCGCTGTGGAGCTGCCTCAGCACCTCCCAGCCCACGTGCCTGCTCCTTCCCTGGGGCAGAATATGGATGCTGTGCTTATTTTTGATTTATGCCAAGCCAAAGAAGAAATACATTTTCTTCAATTATTAATCAGCGAGGTGTGAGAGGGGGACAGGAGCTGGAAATTAACTCTGTGACCATTAGGGGTGGGTTTTTCCCCCTCCACTCCAGAGCCCTGCACGTGCTTTGGCAGCCTCTGAGCAGGAACGTGGCCTCTCCCATGAACCAGCTCCAAGCAGAAGCCTTCGGGCTGCTGAGGATAATGGGGAAGGTGCAGGACACAGCTATGCCCAGCTGTGCACACCCAAAGCTGTCCTGGCCTCATGGGTGTGCATTCACACCATCCCATGCCTGAGTCCAAAGGGTCTTTCCAAGGCCAACCCGCTTTCCCCTCTCTGCTCCAACCCATTGCACCTTTCTGGGCACTCCTGGGGCCCTGACCGGTCCCCAGGTTCTCAGCAGGATAGGACACCCCAGCCCCACGTCTGCTCCTGTGCAGGGC
Source organism: Penelope pileata (assembly GCA_013396635.1). Classification (NCBI taxonomy): domain Eukaryota; kingdom Metazoa; phylum Chordata; class Aves; order Galliformes; family Cracidae; genus Penelope; species Penelope pileata. Next base: position 342,832 of record WBMW01001777.1, read on the forward strand.
TGTGCTCGGGAGCAGCAATGGGTGCTCCAGAGCTCCCCATGCTCTCCTGGGTGCCCCAATGAGCCCCAAGACAGGGAGGAGCCCACACCTACATCTCCCTTTTAGCCCTTGGTTTCTACTCGTGGCTCGGGGTGGATGCCTGGTTGTAGGCATCTGAGGAGGCTTTGGCAAGAAAGCTGCTGGCTGGGAGAGAGGGGCTCTCTGGATTGCTCTTCCACCCTCCCACCTCGAAAACACCCCTTGAGCCAACGCGTGAGGCTGGAGCCTTCCTACAGAAGGCAAGATGGCCCCGAGGCCAGCAGGTGGCAAGAGCTGTCCCCAAGGAGGACACGGATTTGGGATGGAGAAGCCAGAGCATCCTCGGCGCAGGCATTCTCTCGCCTCCTCCCTCCCTCTGCCTCCTTCCTCCGCCTCTCCCTCCCTTCCCGAAAGCAGCACTGCGGCAGCGCACACCAGCAAACTGATCAAGGCGCAGGGACTGATCAATAGGCGTATTGAACACTGTGCAAGGTACGGTGAGTTTTGCGGATTCAGTGCTAACCTCACGCCAGAGCCCCCGAGCTGCCTCCTCTCCCCCAGCACCATCACCCCCAGCCCCAGAGATGCACACATCCCTCTGTCCTGTGCTTGAGTGGGGTCACCCACCCCATCCCACCATGGGGGAAGGCACGGGGACCTTGCAGGCTGGAGATGCTGGTGGCACCTTCAGCTGGAGGGAGGGGAGAGCTGGTGGAGCCGCTTCACAGTGGGTTCATCCCGCAAGTTTGGAACCACCTGGATCTTTTGGGACAACGGGAGGTGTAGGGAGGTCCCTTCAAGCTGTGAGGTTCCCAGGGATTGAGGTGGAGGAACCAGGGTCATGGTGATGGTGGGAGGCTGAGGACATCCCTTGGAGCTCATGGGGCTGGATGAGGGGTGGAGGAACCCTGTGACAGCCCATCCTTCCGTCAGCACAGGGATGGGAAGGGCAGGGTGGGTGCTCGGTGGCATCGCAGGAGATGGGGATGGAGGGGATCTCCAAGGACATCGCTGGGCTGAGCACCAGCAGCACGGAGCCACATTTGGGATCCCATGGGGAGGGATCAGCGAGGGCTGTGTCACCTGGGCTAAGATCTCAATGGAAAAGGATCTCTGCATTCTCTGATCCTTGAGGTCGCTGACAAGCGGCTGGGGAGGGATCGGCAGGGCAGATAGCAGCTGATAAAGCCTGTGGAAAGATAAAGCAGAGATTCAGCAGAACTTCAGGTCGAGAGCTGCTGCTTTAAACCTGTCCCAGCCCCTTCGCTGCCGGCGTATGGGCAGGGACTGCATCGGGCGAGGTAAAAATAGCACATTTAATGAAGGCAGGCAAAGCGTCGATTGGATTTGGTCGAAATTACAGAGACCTCATTTCCACATTCCCCATGAAAATGCATCGTTGCTGGAGCAAATATGGAAGCCCCAAACGTTGATTTGCCAAATGTGCTTTAAGCAAGAAAACCAAACCAGAAGATGACTGTTGTTCCCCACTTCCAGATTTGACCTTCATCACTGTCACAAATTTTTGGATTTTGGCCATCTGGAGAAAAAAAAACATACGGTATTTTAACCGTGCTGAATTTTTCGTAGAAATTTTGCAACTAAACCTAGTTCTACTCCAAAATTGGAAGCGTTTGGGAATGGAGGCCATCATGGTGGAGAAGGATGGGACCTTGGCTGTGCTGGAGGTGCAGGTGCAGAGGGTTTGCTTGTGGCACAGGGAAGGGATGGGCTGAACGCCTCTTGCACTGCCTCGGATAAATGGGAAATATCTTTATAAAGAGAGGGGGAAAATATCTTTATTCGCTGACCTGGAGGGAAGGCTGTGTCCTGGCCCCATCCTGGTGGGGAGGATGATGCTGGGATGGATTTTGGGGGGAGGAGAGCAGTGGGGAGGGAGCGGGATGCTACCTAGGGCCGTTTCGTTTCACTTAGCAGCGCTCAGCCCGCGCGCTCCCCGACGCGCCCATCCGTCACGCTCCTCGTTAGGGAAAATCTATTTTAAAAATCTCTAATTTTTATTTTAAAGTCTAATAGAGCTCAGTGGTAATTTTCACTTTAAATAACGATTAGGCACCTCGAAGCACACCACGGGCAGGCACACAGAGCCCAGCAGCCCCCAGCCCCTGCCTGCTCCACCCGAGCAGCAGTGCTTGGCAGGGGCAATGGGGGTTGGCAGCCACCCCGTCAGCCAGATTTATATTTAGAAAGAAGGGTTTGGGGAAAAGTTTTAGTTTGGAAGTGCACACGCTACGCCTGATGCAGAGGTGGTGATGTGGTCGCAGCGGGGTTTTGCTCAATGATCTCTGGAAGCAGGGAGAGGAGCAGCTCTGGCCAGGCAGAGCCCAAGGAGCAGGAGCAGCTCCGCTGTGTCAGCTCCCAATGAGCTTTGCTGGAGAAGAAAGGAGAAAAAATCCCTCCTTGCTGATGGAGAAGTGAGGATCTTCCTATAGGAGCTGCTCCGTGGTGCAGAGCATCACCCATGGGAATCCTCCACCTCGGAGCATCCCCTGGGGAGCAAAGCACCCGGAGAGGCCAAACTCCCCCAGAGCTCTGCAGGTGATTTCCCTGCAGCCCAACAAAATCCCTTTGTAGGAACTGGAAGCGGTGAAAGAAAACGGGCTTTGCTGCAAACAGGGCTGGAAGCACAGCACAGAGCAGCGTTCAGCACAGCTCTGACCCCCACCTCCTCCCTCCCTGCCCCGCAGTGCTGCTGCCCACTCGTGATGCTGGGTCTCAGCCCAGCCAACTCCTCCTCCCCTCTGCACCGATCCATCCCCACCAAAATCCCCCGACGACGGCCCCGGAGCATCCATCTCCCACCCGGATGGTACCCGACACACAGGGAGGGAGGGGGACCTGCCAACCCGCCCGGGCAACGAGCACAGAAAGAGATGCAAGGATGGAAAATTCCCCTTCATAATTAATAAATGAAGAATATTGTTGTTAATCGATGTAGCTGTGAAGAGGATATCGATCCCAGCCGCATGCTATTTTTTGTGCGGCTTAGATTTTTACACCTCATTTAGAGGCAGGTCTCTCCGGGGACCTCTTAACACCAAAAGATATTTGCAAGAGTCCAAAGTGAAGGGAAGAAAAGGGGGGAAAAAGATTAATTATTACCAGAGCTGGAGAATTATGTGCGTGTCCCATTGTGGCCAACTGCGGTGCTGATTTGAATATTTGATTAATAACGAATTATAGCCGTGGTTGATAACTTATCTCTGCGCTGGCTATTTAGTAAACAAGTGGGAGCCATTAGAAACATTTTTAATATTAATCCCAGGAAATTATGTTTATGAAGGCAGAGGTTAACCCTTGATGTGCCGCAGCTGGGCGAGGAGGATGCTCCACTCCTCATTTAATCCTATCCAGGGGGGTTGAACCCCTCCGTGCCTCAGTTTTCCTCCTTCAGGATGAACAAATCTTGAGCTGAACGTGGCATAGTGAGGGAGGAATAACAGCGTGAGATGGGCAGGCTGGAAAATGCTTGTTTGGTGCTGGTTAAAGTGCAGAGCAAAGAGGTTTCATTAGCACCAAACCCTTAACGATGAGATAAAGGATGGCTGGGGGGGAGCGTGGGGAGCAGAGAGCTGTTGGGGGTCCTGCAACACTTTGGCTCCAGCCTGGGTTTGTTCCCAGATTTTGGGTTTGATTCCAGTTTTTGGGTGAGATCCCAGGTTTTGCGTGAGGTCCCAGGTTTTGAGTGATATCCCAGGTTTTGGGGTAATTTGGTTCATGGACTCAGGGAGCCAGGTATGCATGTGCCAAGCTGCGTGCGGTGGGGAGATGGACGCATCCTTGGGTGCTCAAGAGGTGTTAAGAGCAGATCAAAGCACTGTTGAGAGCGGCCACATTCCTGCAAAACCCACTGCTGCCTCCAAAGCAAAAATCTCATCAAAAGGATGGGATGGATGCGGAGAGCTCATCCACACCACGAGCACAAGCAGCATCCTGGTACCCACTGCAGCGAACCCTCCAGGATGCAGGGATGGATGTTGGGATGGAGGATGAGCACTGGTACCCAGCATCCCTGCATAGTGCAGGGCCTTAGGAAGGGAGAAAATAATCCCTAAAGAGGAGGAAAAGCCATCAAGAAGGGCAGCACGGATCCTGCCCTACATTGGGGTTTTGTGGGATGTTCTGAGCAAACCTGTGGCTTTGGGACAAATTTGCTGGATGTGAGACAGCAAAGAGCACTCCCATAAGACAGGAGGTGAGCAGATGTTGCTTTGGATGCCTGAGATCCCCCCTCCCTGCCTGGATCTGGGAGCAGGGAGCGGGATGAGCGGTCGGAGCCAGTGGAAGCGGAGTGGCCATGCTCCCTCCTCCTCGCCCCGGCTCACGCATCCATCTCCTCCTTCGCCCGTGATAGGCCCTGGTGCTGCAGATCCATGCAGATCAATGCAAAATTAATTAGAGTAATCAACTCAGCTGTACCACAGAGATCATACAGGCAGGGTTTTAGGTGACTAATTGGTGGAAGCTGACAGCCAGTGTCCCCGGTGTCTTAGAGGTATTAACACTTTTTTCTCTGTAGATTAATTACCTTTTTCCACCTTTCACTTGATCGGTGCCTTCGTGCGGTGCCATGGAGGGGGGAGCAGGGGCTGGAGGAGCATCCCGTGGTGTGTGGGACCCAGCTCTGGAGTGGGGATGCCCATGTTCACGTTGTGGTTGTGGCTTTGCCCTAAGAGCCTCAAGGGGAAGGGAGCAGTGTCCCGGCAGTTCTTCCACTGAGCTCTGAGCCCATGGCAAAGGTGGAAGGATGGGGTTGTTCCCTCAGTACCAACACTGAGGAGGGATTCTGCTTGCAGAGGGCTCCGTGATAAAGACCTAATGAGACACTGCCTGGATTCAAGCTAGGAACAAGGTGAATGCTATTAATAGGAGAGGTAATTAATCATCAGCAGTTATCTAGCGCTGGAGATGGATTCTCCATCACTCGGACTCTCGGTTGCCACTGGGCTCCTTCCCTCTGAGCATGCCCTGCTCCGACAGCACTGAGTGCTGGAGAGAGACAAACATCCCTGTGCTGCTCCCCGAGCCCCTCGTACCCCGAGCCTGGGGAGCAGTGGGAAATCTCCCCTTGGCTTTGACATATCCTGGGTCAAACCCTGTGCATCTCTGGGTAACCAAAGACACCCCCTGCCCTGGTGAAGCAAGGGATGCTCCTCCTGGTCCATGGAAGACTGTGTCCTGCTCCATGGAGGTTTACACCCTGTACACTTCTGTTTCCACCACACAAGCAGCGTTGTTGCATAGGGCAGGAGAATTTGCCAGGGCTGGAGCAGAGCGAGCTGAGCCCACTCTGTGCAGCCCTCACCCCACGAGCCATGGTACCACTCGGTGAGGTCACCTGCGGCATCCCCCAGCCTTCAGCTGCCCGACAGTAAGGTGCTAAATCCACCCCGCCAGCAGCATCACGTCGATGGCTGGCAGAGAAGGCTCGTCACCTCCAGAGAGCCATTTGTCCCTTCTGACGGCTGGTGTCCGATACTCGGGATGAATGGTCCTCCCGAGGAGGCTGCGTGTCCCCATCCAGCCCGCCTGGTCCCACGCAGGTGATGGGAGATGGATCCTGCCGTCATTGATCAGGGCTCAATCTCTGAGGCAGGTTTTATTGGCAGAGAAAACGGAGAGGAAAGCAGGAGGTACAAGCCAGGGGAGGAGAAGCATCCCAGCTCAGGCGGTCTGGGCACAACACATCCAATTCCAGCGAAATGATGCTGCTGACATGAAGGAGCTATGGGCACACGGAGCCAACCAGGAGCTGCTGCTTCTACCACAGGAGCATCCCGAGGGTGGTTCCCTCTGCTGAAGTCAGTACTTCCCACTGTTGTTGAATCCCTGGCAGAGCTGACAACTCCAATCCAAATCTCAGTAGGATCAGACTTGCATTGAAGACATCCAAACCTGCCCTTTTATCTATTTTTCTTAAAATAAATGGCAAACCCCATACCTTTCCATCTCTGTGTGCCTTCATGCACCCCAAAGTCTCTCAAAATTAAATTTCCAGGCACCCTGACTGCCTGCAGAGATGGTTTTTGGCAACCAAACAGATGGTGCCACGAAGGCAGCACCACGAAGCCCCATCCCACCGTGACGCGTGCCTATGGTGGGATGTGATGGAAGACACTGGGGCCGAGCATGGCCCACTGAACAGCACGATGTGGGCTGTTTCCCCACCTTGCTGCCCACAGGCTGGGCTGGTCACACAACCACAGAGGGCTCAGTGAGCATCACCCATCCCAGGGGCATGGCCCAGCTCAGAGTCACAGTGGATGGGGTTGGGTCCAGTTGGCAGCTGGTCCCCAGTGGTGTCCCCAGTGAGGAAATGGCCTCGAGTTGCACCAGAGGAGGTTTAGATTGGACATTAGGAAGAATTTCCTCATGGAAAGGGTGGCCAAGCTTTGGAACAAGCACCTGGAACAAGCACCTAAATACCTCCCTGGAGGTATTTAGGAGATGTGTAGATGTGACACGAAGGGACTGGGTTCATTGATGGCTCTTGGCAGGTCAGGTTGGTGGTTGAGCACGTAGATGTGACACAAAGGGACGGGGTTCCCTGGTGGGTCTCAGTAGGTTGGGCTGGTGGTTGGATGTGACGATCTCAAAGTTCTTTTCCAACCTCAATGAATCCATGGTTCTACGATGTGGGACACAAATGTCTTTTCCTAAATTGGTATCAAGACCTCCAACCCTCGCCCTGCAGTGGCTCCGATGAGCCCAGGAGCCCAGCTTTGTCCCCAGCCCGTTCCGCCGATCTCAGCGACCCTGCCACTGCCTCCCGAGCAGGCAGGGAGCTGGAGGAGGACCATTATTCACCGCTCAGCTCCCAGCACCAAAGCCAGCACTTTAGAGTGCTTTCATCCCTGAAAGCTTCAGCGTGGAAGAAAGGCGAATGGACCGATCCCCCAACAGCACGGTAAGTGCTTTCTTTTTTTAACAAAGCATCAGAGAGACGAGAGGACAGCGGTGGGGGCTCGGCAGCAAGACAGCTGCCCAGAAACCCACACAGTGCTGGGCATGACCCCTCCCGCTGGGGGTTATGGGGATGTGTGGAACCTTAAAAATAAATCTTCCCCTGCTTCCTTTTATAGGGCCTTTCAAGCCGTATCCCCCAGGTTCTCGTGGAGGGTAATGAACGCGCAACGTGTGCCTTAGAGCTGCTTGAATTATTCATCGGGAATAATATTTGTTGCCCTTTTCTTCTGTTGGGGAATCAATGGCAATTTATGGCTGAGGGTCCCCGCTATTGGGGGCCCATCTGCAGCATTCACAATAACTCAGGGCATGGAGATCCTCACCCTGGGCAAAGCCAGGATGCTGCTTGCTGTTGGCCAAGGTCAAGGTTGGCCTTGGGTTGGGCAGCATTGGACCCAGTCTCCTTCCATGTGCCCAGAGGTCACCTGGACAAGCCCAGCATGCTCCAAAACGCCTCCTCACCTCCTCACTCACCTGTTTAAGAAGTTTGGGTTAGCAGAGTGACTTAACCTTGTGACAAAGCTGCTCTAGAGGTGGTTGGAGCAGCAAAGTTCCTACAAAAGCTCCGTACACCGCGCACCTCTCATGGCGCAACACCAAGCAGGAATGAAGCTGTTGCTTTGTGTGATTCCTCAGAGCTGGATCTTAATGAGAAAACAAAGCTGTGGCACAAATGCAGACCCAACCTGCTCGATGGCGAGCTCCTGACCTGTGGACCTGAGCTTGCTGGTATTGGATGGAGCATTTCCAAGGGCAGGGGATGGATTTGCAGTGTGGGGTTTGCACCCGTTGCTCCACACTTCCCTGGCACCATGGATGGATCCTGCCTAGGTGGGACGAGCAGCTCTGCATGGGCCCTTAGGAGCAGCTGGGAGCTGTGTTCCCAAGGGCTTCTTTTTGGAGATTTGCAGTTTTGAAGGGCCCTACATCTCCTCCACCCCAAAACCACCCAGAAGGGCATCCCCATCCCCACGTCCCTGCACAGCCCCCAGCTCCTGACATCCCGATGTGGGTTCTGAGCCCTCATCAGCCACCACCCGAAGGGACAGCAAGGAGGTGGCTCTGGCTTATCTGGTGTCATGGTGTCACAGAAGTGGAGGCCTGGGGCTGGCCCATGGGATGGAGAAGAGCCCTAAAGCGGTTTTGAGAGCGAAGCCACCAGTTAAGTGCTCAGCGTGGGTATTTTTCCCCCTCTCCATTGTTTATTATTGGAAGTTACAAGTAGCTAAAGACCTCCCCAATTATCTGGGAGCCACTTAAGAGCAATTGAGCACCTGTCAGGAGCTGAATGGGCTGCATCGCCCTAATGACAGGAGCGGAGAAAAGCCGCAGGTCAGCAGGGATGGGATCTGGCGATTTACTGCCTTGCAGTGCCAGCTCCCAGCGCCGAGAGGGGATGGAAAATCCACGCCAAGAGGCAAAAGGAGGAAAGGAGCTGAGAGAAACCTCCCTGGGACCCACAGCCTGAGGGCCACCCCATGCTCCCAGAGCTCTGCATCCCCAGGGCAACGGAGGTGGTCGTGCTGTCAGCTGCTCTGCACAGCAAATAGGGAAAAAAAAAATACCCAAGGAATCATTCTGCTTTCATTGAATGGTGGCTTTTGGGGGGCACATCCCACAGAGTTGGGTTCTGTGCTGCTGGAAGGGCTGAGATGCTGCAGGTCCCCAGCGTTATCCCTGCAAGGTGATGTTACATGGCCGTGGGGTGAGCAGAACAATTCCTGTCGTGGCTTCATTCTGAATAGTTTCATTAGAACTTTTATATAATATTAATGTGTCAATATATATGATATTAACATTGTGTCAATTATTTAGAATAGCAGGAAAAATAAATACCTGCAGCAGCACAATCTGATATGATGCACGCACAGGTAATGAATGAGAAGACACGCACGTAAAAATGAAAAAAAAAGTCACAGGAGATTGCACCCATCTCTGTGAGACAAAGCCTGGAGCCTGCTCCCCAGCAAAGGGAGCCCTGAAGCAGCCACTGCCCCCAGGTTGTGCCTGAGAGGTGACTGCAACTGGAAACCACCTGCTTGGGAAGCACAGAGCTTCACCTCTGCCTTGCCAGAGCAGAGAAACACGCATGCACACGCAAGAACATGCATGCACATGTATGCAAATGCAAGCACATGCATCTCCTGCAGACAGCTCCAGCCTTGGCTGTAGCTTCTTGCATGGAGGATGTGGGAGGATGCTGCCATTGTCCCCTGCCACCTCCATCCATCCTCGTGTCGGTGCCACCTGGAGTGGGGCTGGGAGGAGGTGGGGCAGAGGTAGGGGGGAAGGTGCCAGCCTGGAGAGGCTCATCAATAGAAACATAAAATTAAAATAATTTGCGTCAATTCTGCTGAGTGGCTGTTAGGTCTAATTGTTATTGACTCGGCGCTGTAATTATGAAGGCTCACACGGAGCTTGGCTGGGGAGGTGGGTTTGGGACCCCCCATAGCATCCCCATCTCCATACCGGGGGCCATCACCCCCAGTGGGGTCCCAGGCAGGGACAGGGATTGGGGGGACAGCCCTGGTGGCACAGGGACAGTTTTGCTCCTGGCTCTGGGAGATTTGGGCTGTGCTCTGCTCCTCCCCATCACTGCAGCTCATACCCCCCAGCCCCAGTGCTGCCCCACAAGTTCTCTTTGGGTCCCTTAAAAGCATCCCCTGGGCATCTCCTGGGCATGGACACGTGGCCGTGGAGGTGGCACATGGCATAGCCCTGGCACATGCAACTATGGCTGAGGACATTTTGGGTGGGTGCTGGCACCGGGGTGAGAGAGAGAAGGCAGAAGGGAAGATGGAGAAGGGACAAACGAGGGGAAAGCAGAGGGCAGGTGGCAGGAGTGGGAAGGGAAGAGGGGAAGGCTCTGGAGAGCCCCCGCAGCCACTGCCAGTGCTATTTGCTCGGTGTGGTGCTGGGTAATTTTCTCCCCTCCTTCCTCTGGCCTTTGTTTCTGCTGCCAGCGCGGACCCCGAGCAGCAAAGGAGCCTGATCAATAGGAACACGGTGTTTGCATGGATCATACATGCGAAGAGCACGTTCCCGGATCAATGCCGAGGTCTCGCAGAAAGAGAGGAAGGGAAAAAAGAAAAAAAAAAAAAAGCCAACCACGCCAGGATGCGCATCGCCACAGGATGTACAGTTTCCATGGCAATGGGCTGCTCTCCCACCACCCCGGTCCTCCCAGTGCCGCAGCGATGGGGTCGGGCCCTGCGGTCTGGATGGGGCCCCTGGCACGATGCGATGCGATGTCACCGTGCAGGGAAAATCCTCATCGTGCTTGTCCTCCACCAATGGACCACAGAGGAAATCTCAGCTCTGAGCTGCCCCTGTGCCCATGTGGGATCTCAGTGCTGCCCCAGCTCCACCCCACTACCACCTCCTGCCTAGAGACCAGGAGGAATTGCTGAAATAATTCTGCAATGATTCTATGATCCTAAATCACGTCCTTAAAGTGCTCTGTGAATGGAAAACACCAGAGAACAGCGCTCCAAACCTTAACCCAGCCAAGGGTGGATGTCCCCTGCTTCATTTCCATCCAAGGAAACGTGCCCATGGCCACAGCCCCCAGCAGAGCCCCCAACCACCCCTTGGAGGCTCCCCCTGGGGCTCGCTGCACAGAGGCAGGAGGCTGCCTTCGCAGCAGAGCCAGCCAACTCCTCGCCACCAATGAAGTTCTCTAAGAGCAATCATTAAGCCCTTATGAGTGCTGCAGCCTGCGTGGAGCTGGGGGAGACAGCGCGTGAAATACTGCAGCCATTGCCCTTGCAGAACGCAGTGACCTTGGAGAGGAAGAGTGCGGTGGGGTGGGATTTGGGGACGATGGCTGCAGGATGGGTTTTCTCACCAGGAGTGTCAGGGATCGTGGTGGGAACCACGTGCAAGCTGTGCTCGAAGCAGCTGGGTCCCACCTGCAGCAAGAAAGGGTGGTGGGAGGAGGGCTGGGTTTGGAGAGGGCAGCGGGATGGAAGCACATCTGATCTTAAATGGATGGGAGCGTTCATCACTGGTGGATGTCCCCAACCATTCCACCTCCAGGAGCAGCTCCGGAGCATCGCCCTGTGCCTGCCCATCCTGAAATCAAGAATCCACGAGGACAAATCCCACCCTCGGTGCTGCTGGAGCTGCAGCAAAGCTTGCTTCGAAGCATCAGCACCTGCAGTGGCTTAAAACATTTATTTTTAATCAGCAAGGAAGTAAATTAAAAAAGTTGGCTGTGCAGGAATTAGGCCTTTTGGCTGATAGTTTGGGAAGCATCTGTCTCCATTGCCTGTAAATTAGTCTTCCACAGGAGAGTAATCAGATGGTTAATGCAGCCGCAAATGAAATCACCCATCATTAACTATTCAAAACAAGAGATGTGGAAGGGATGGGTGCAATAAATCCGCCTCTGGAGCCAGGGCAGGGTGGCAGCAGGGCTGGGGTCACCTCTTGGGGGCGGCAATGGGGGGGACTGGGGACACTGAGGATGTGAAGAGTGGAGAGTGAGGCTCTCACCCACCTGAGAAGTGCATAGGGAGGGATGGTTTCTGCGAAGCAAAGTGCAGCTGGAGCATTTGGAGTGAAAATAGAGATATGGTCCAAAAAGGCTGATTTGGGGTGGGGAAGGGGCTGCCGAGCCCTATCCCAGCCCCCAGACCCCACAAAAGGGGCAGAGGAGGAGCACAGAGAAGGGATGGGGAGGATTTGTCTTTTGGAGCCGTTGGTAGAAGACTGCTTGGGCTGAAGCCTGGGCGATGCCTTGGGTCCAGGAAAGCACAGCAAGAGGGCGAGGAGCTCAGCGCTGCCTCCCCTTCCCCTGTGCACAGCACAGGGGTTCTACACCCCAAAACCACACAGGTATGGGTGGGAGAGCCTCTCCTCCTCCTTATCTCTGCAAACAGCTGGAAAGAGGGAGGAGGAGCAGCCCGAACCAAGCAGCCCTGCCCCGAGGTCAGGAGGAAGGAGGAGGTGCAGGCACTGCTTGGGGCTCCAGGGACACCCATGGGTGCCTGCGGTGCCCATTGGTGCTGAGCGTTCATCGTCTCAATATAGAAAAAAAAAAAAAGGGGGAAATTTTTGTCTTGCCATATACACATAACAGAGACCAAGGGAAATATTTCCCTCTTTGAAAGAGGGAACAGAGGCTGTGCAGCATCCCAGCCCTGGGGACATGGTGTGTGCCCCCCAGACAGCCCCCCCCTGCAGTGCCCTTCCACAGTAATCCCTTAAAGATGACTTTAGTGCCGGAGGAGGGAGGAGATGGAGGGAGTGTGAGAGCCTGCGTGCTGGAGGAGTAAGTTCTTTGTTGCCTAGAGCTTGTTAAATCCATACATTGAAGAGAAGAATAAATAAAAAATCAAATCTCTACTTCTGAAAAGCGTTTCTGTGGGGAGCTGCTTCCCTGAATCTTCCAGACCCGGCCTCTGTCAATAAATCAATAGCTGATGCAGGTCGGCTGCAATCGGCTGCAGGAGAGCAAGCGTGTGATGGATGGACAGGAGAGAGGCGAATCTAAGAGATAGGGCAGAGGTGATGCTCACCTTGAGCTTTATTGTTTGCCACCGAAAGGCAAGGTAGTGCGGAGGCATGAAGCAAAGTGCTAACTGCAAACACCCCCTCCCCAAACTCCTCTTCTCCTGGAGAGCCCGTGGTGCCTCTGCTCTGCTCCTACCCCACGCCCCGTGGTCCTGTGGCTGTGCAGATGGGTGCACCAAGGGGAGAGGAGGACTTCATGGTGCTCCCAATGGCTGGAGCAGGAGGGATGTCCCTTGGCCACCTGCTCAGATGTACCCTGGGCAGTAAAGCTTTCCAGTTTGGGCTGCAGAGGGGTTTCCAGTTTTGACTGCTCTTCCCTCTGCTGAAGCCCAGGAGGCCTGCAGACCCCCAGCACATCCCAATTCCCAGGAGCAGATGCCTCCAGGAAGCCCATAAGTAACGATGTGGCATCTCCCATGCTGAATTCCCTCCCCTGACCTGGAGCAGCGCAGCTTGTTTAGCTGAGGCTGCGCTGCCCACCCCATGTAGTGCCCTGCAGGGGTTACTCTGTCTCTTCCAAACACTTTGGGTCTCCACATCCCATAGACAGGGAGTTCCTAAGCACAACAAAGCACTGGATTGTCAGAGATTCTGGGCTTTATCTCATCCCTCCATTTTCCTTCCTCTCCAGGCTGCTTGCAAACTTTAGGGCCCCTCGTACATCCCTGAAGGTCCCCTTGTGCAGGTATCAGCCCACCCCACCCTTAGAGCCTCTCCTTGTTCATCTCAGAGCAGGAGCAGGTGGGAATATCAAGTATGGGTGCTCTATGGATTGACACAGGACTATAATGACGCGTTCTGATTTCTCCTCCGTTCCTCTCTTAATCATTGCTAACATCCGATTTGCCTTTTTGACTGCAGCCGAGCATTGAGCTGACATTTCCAGAGAACTGCCCACATTAGCTCCAAGAGCTCTTCCCTGAGCAGTAATAGCTGATTTGGAGCCCATGGCTGCATGTAGGTAGTTAAGGTTGTTTTCCTCATGTGCATGACTTTGCATTTATCAACATTGTATTTTATCTGCTCCTTCATTGCCCAGGCTCCTCGTGTCTTTAGATCCTTTCCTGGTTGTTCTTTGTGTCAACCAGTCTGAAAACGTCTGCCTTCTTGCTTTATTTTCTCCTTTATTAATGCAGATTACTTATGACTGTGTTGATCAGAGTGGGTCCCAGCACCGATCCCTGTGGATCCTGCATGGAGTCCTGCAGGAAGGACCCCCAGGCTGCAGACATGGCATCCAGGCACACCTGTGCTTTGGAGGAGAAGGCAAACTCCTTCCTGCTCCAGGCATCTTTTCCCCAAAGGAGAGATCTATTGCTCTCCCAGGATGTAAATAAAGAGGGGGGTCCAGGGTCCATACCCCACCCCATGAATGAAGGCATCCCATTTCACCTCCACTGGAGGTGCTGCACCACCTCCCACTGCCTCTCAGCCACCCCGAAGGATGCAGGGATGCAGGATACCATGCCCTGAGGGATGCAGCAGACCCTATGATGGCAGGCGGGCACCCCAGTCATCCCAGTTTGCCCAGTAGCCTTCTCCATACCCCTTCCCCCTGTGCCCCATGACAAGGGGAAAAGCGAAGGAAATCCAGCTCGGAGCACTTTGCTTTGTTTCTCCCTCTAACTCATTGGTTTCATTCAAAGCAGCTCAGAAAATAATAGCCAAAAATAAAGCAGGCTGCCCGGAGGGCTGCAGGGAGAGGATGCTGCCCACTGCTATGGCAACTGCGGGCACTCTGCTGTGCTGCTGGAGGCAGAGCTGCCCATTTGGCTTTATTTCCTGAAAGATTGGCTCAGCCCTGCCCAAAGCATGCACCCAAGGAGCCTGTCCTGGAGTGGGCAAGCTGGCATCAGGCTGGCATCACACCCATGGGTGGCACAGTGGGAGCTGGGCACCATGGGGCAGCCAGAAGCATGTCAGATCTGGGGTGATGAGCTTCTGGGCTTGGCAGCTGGGTGGAAGGGAGATGTTTTGATGCTAGGATTCCACCTGTGTTTGTGCAAAGGCCTCGTGTGCAGTCACAGGAAGATGGAGATCCTGGCGTGCCTAAAAATAAAGCAGCCAAACAGAGAGCTCTTATGGTGAAGACATGGACCAGGCTCGGAGGACGCGAGCAGATGAGATGTTTAAAAGGTCTGAAAGCAAACCTAAAACCAGCTCAAAAAAACCCAGAAATGGCACAGAGTGAAAACAGCCCAGGCTTCTCCAGCTCCCTGCAGACTCCTCGAGGAGATGGCTGCTGGGGCTCAGCCAAGCGAGATGGCTGCAATCTGCTCTGCCTGGCCACCCAGCCCACCACGGGCCCTGTCAGGACCTTGGCTCCATCTCAAGACCCTGGGGGAGCCCAAACTTCCCACAATTGGGTAAGGAGGGTTTGGGGGCTGTTGTGGGTCTGGGACTTTGTGCTGGGGGTGCCTTGCTGGGACCCTTACCCGACTCTGAGAGAGCCCTGCAAGCAGTGCCAGCGCTTGAAGGCTCTTCTGGCTTCTTCCAACCTATGGAAATGGAACAGAATTGGTTTCAGGAGCCACCCCGGGGTCTGCAGAGAGGCTGCGGGGTTGGGTCACAGCTCCCCGAGGATCCCTTGCAGCAGAGGGATCCTTCTGCCCAGCAGCAGGGCCCCCAGCATGGCCCCAGCAGCGAAATTCCATGGGTCTGACTCAGAGGAGCAAAAAGCAAAACCTCCAGTCCTGGTTTTATTCCTAAACCAGAGCTCTTCAAAACCTCCTATGAAATAAAACTGGGGAATATAGAATTAGGCTAAAATCTAGTAACTTATTAACTTACTCTGAAGCATTATAGGCATCCTAACCTGGGAAATTAAGTATCATTTGAAACATCCTGTGCTGGCAGGTCAAAGGATTTAATTTCAGCTTTTAAATGGCATTTCCTTCCGCAGCTTTTCCCCGTACGCTTCACTCAAAGTCAGCATCGCTCCTGCTCTTCGCCTGGCGGAGGAGCGGTCGCTGCACGGCTCCTGAGCCCCCTCTGCTCATCGTCTCTTTGATTTTCACATCAGCTTTCCCCAGACCCAGCAGCCAGGCTCCTTCCTTGCCATCTCTGTAAAGCTCGAGGTGCTGAGGCCCCGGCACACTCACCCAGCTGGATTTGTCCCATCTCTCACCCGGGCATTGATGTTTCCCAGCACCCAGGTTCTAATTAAGAACCAAGCAGAACGCCACATGCTCCAATTTAAGGAGCAGAGACTAATTCAGAAGCAACAGCCTAACACAGAGCTGATTCACCCCAAAGTCCCAAGGAAGGGAGCAGGGCTGTACTGCAGAGCCAAGGCTCAGCTCTCTTCGATCTCCGATTTGGACACTTCAGACCCAATATTCCGGCTGCTGACAGCTCAGGGAGCCCTGGCTCCTGGGTCGAGGTGATTCTGAGGGCTCTGCTCAGCACCAGGCTGCACCAATGCCCCACAGCCCTGCAGACCTCCTGGGCTGGCTGAAAACTTTCTCTACTGGGGAAGGATCAGAGCAAGGGCAGGGTACAGGTGTCTCAGAAAGAAAGTGTTAGAATCATTCACTTTTTTTTTCTTTTTGTCCCAAATTGCTGCTGATTCCTCTCAGCTCCCACAAGAACATTGGTTTCTTATCCCCAAAACAGTCTCAGCAGAGCCCTAAAACCATCACCACCTTCCACCTTGAAGATCCAGAGCTACCCCAAGGTAGGACTGCTTGGTGCTTGGCCTTATGGATCCCTTTGACCTTATATATTCCTTTGGCTTTATATATCCCATTGGGGTGAGATGGGCTGGGTCTGGGCTGATCAGGAGGCAAACAAGATGTGTCCTGGTGTCCCTCCATGGTCATGTCTGGTGTCCCCAGCCACGCTCAGGCTCCCCAGGATCTCCAGCCATCACCCCAGAGCTCAGCCATAGGTGCTAAATCCTGGTTGCCCTCCTCTATATGGGGCAGAGCCCACCCCCAGCATCTTTAACTCTGAGCTCGGGTTCGCTGCACCCGTGGGTGCTGGACTGGGTGTGACTGGTGGGGCTTGAAGCCCACTGGTGCCTGGGGACCAAGGTGGCTGGTTTGGCCAGAGGAAAGGGATATTGTAAAGACTGCAATGAATCTTGCCTGCATGTCTGGAGAGGTGAAGATGTTTCCTACAGTGATAAATTGGGACCTGCAGCGTGAGGGTCACTGCAGGATTGTCACCCGTGTGGGCATCTCCGTGGGTGCACCCACACCCGGGCACTGCAGGACGAGGACAGCCCAGCGGGAGTGGTGGCATCCTGGGACATCTCCCTCTCACCGTGCTGTCCCATGTTTAACTGTCCCTTGCTGCTCAGCAGCACCAGCTCTGGGAAGCACATGTGGGACATCGTGCCACGGGGAAGGGGGCTGCTGGGCCACCTGAGGAAGGTCCTGGGAGGTCCCATGGAGCAAAGAGAAGCAAATCCAGCAACAAAGCACCACTGGGAGGGCAAAGGGCTTTTTTACTCCCTCTTGCTCCTTGCACCATCATCCCTGGGTCAGGGTCCTCCACCCAACCAGCTCCAGCCCTCTGGAGCCGTGCCCCAGACCCAACAAAATCCCCATCCCACCACCTCCTCCCGGCTGTCACCAGCCACCACGGCGGATCCCCGGTGTCCTGCCTGGGCCGGGCTCTGCCTCCTTCCCCAGCTCTCGGTACAGTATCTCCCGGCCCCCTCCCTGCTCCTCGGGCTTTGTCAAAGCACATTTCCCAATTAGAGGATAAAAATATTCCATTCCTGACTCCGCGTGCTATCGATTTTGCCTGTAGCTGTGGAGGGGGCGAGGGCGGGCGCACGCGGGGTAGGGAGAGGTGAAGGGCTGTAGGCACGAAGTGCAGCTGCCTCCCCCCTGCCCCTTTATTATTATTGTTATTATTCATCACTGTGAAAAGCACCTAGCAGGACTGGTTAGCTCAGCTGACCACCGATAGAGAACAGGGGATCGATACTTAATTGACACAGGCTGGGCAAGCGGAGCAGGGATTGGAGATGGGGGAGGCTCCTGCCAGGAGGGAGGGGAAGAGGAGAGAAGGAACAAAAGGCAAAGGAAGGGAGGAGAGGCAGAGAGAGGGTGGGAGGAGCAGAGAAATAATGAAGGAAGAGGCAGAGAGGAGAGGAGGGAAGGAGAGGAGGGAGGACAAAGCCCCTGGGAGCTGCACAGAGGGTGCAGAGCTGCGAGGTCTCATGGGAGAGGAGAGGGAGCTGAGCACCTGCACCCATGTCTGAGTGGGATCTGCGGGTCCTGTAATTGCTGCAGGTGTGCGTGCCCTCACCAACACGGCCACAGCAAGGTGCCCTGGACCAGGGATGCTAAATTCCACCCCCTCCTTGCCAGGAACATGGAGAATACAGTCCTAGAATCACCGAGGTTGGAAAAGACCTCTATGATCCCCAAGTCCAACCATCATAGACCAATGAATTCTGCCAGCAGAAGTAACCCAAAAAGCATACGGGAAATGACCTCTTGCACCATGTTGTGGTGTTTCTCCTCCTGCTGGCAGGAGACATCCCTCCCTCAGCAGCACAGCCTGGTGCTGTACAGGTGCCCATGCAGTAGATATGTCCCAAACTCCCCAAATCTCAGCCTGCCCTCCTCTAGAAAATGCTTCTCCAGAAAATGTTGGGATAATGAGTAAGCTTGGGCAAAGCTAATCTTATCAGGACATTTTTTTCTGTCATGTCAGTCTTCTGAGTCCTCCCCCTGCCTGGGACGTGTCCAGAAAAATGAGGGAGGAAGTTCTGAGGATGGATGGTGGCAACGATGGTGGAGAAGGCAACTCACAGTGCAGAGCAGGGAACCCCAGTGCCACCAGGCATGAGTTTCACTAGGGACCAACGTGTCACCTGGTGGTCTGCTCAGTCCCATGCCTCAAAGCAAGGAGCGAGTCCTGAGTGCTCAGCAGAGCCCTCCTGCCCTGATTTGGGGGAAAAGCCCTGAGCAGGTTGGGGAGTGCACGGGGGCCAGATGCGGTGCCAGACCTGGCAGCCAGGCTCTTGCTTGGTTCAGCCGTAGCTGGAGGAGCTCACTGGGCTGGGCACTGCACGCACAGGGAAAATACAGACAAACTGAGAGCCCAGGAGGGAAAGGACAAAAATAAGGTGTTTGGAAGATTTGGCCTTTGAGGAAGAGCAGTGAGTCCATGTACTGCAGAAGAGAGAAGACATTGGCAGCAATTGGCTGGTAGAGCTGCAGCTGGTTTCTTCTCTGTCTCTATTAAGGGAGGATAGGAGAAACCGGGTGAGGTTGGAGAGGAGCTCCCAGGCAGAAGCCAATTTCTCTCTGAGGATTTTGGTAGCCCACTGTGGCATCAAACTTGATTATTGCAGAGTTCTGGTGAGAATGAGGGGGATATTCCTGTGGGACTCCATAAGATGCTGCCTGCGGTATGGAGATCTGGAAATGGGAACCTGAGCAGAAGGACAGAAAATTGCTGAATTTCTCCAGGCCTTGGCTGTCCCAGAGGATTGGGCAAGACACACGTGGGACTTGGAGCCCATTGCTGGGCCAGGAAGGGGACAGCCACCACATGCATAGACCTTCAAAGCCCTTCAGCTGCCAACCCATGGGCTGCTCTTCACTTTGAGCGCAGCTGGGCTCTCGGTGCTGAAGGAAGAACCAGCAGGGCTGCTTCCTGGAGCAGAGGACGCTTCAGCCCAATTTGTAGAGTAAAAAGGATGGCCTTTTCCAAGGTAGACGTTAATTTTACTCTTTTATTTTATTCTGGACTCTTCCATCTTTCTCACCCATCACCTTGAAGAGGACAGTCATGCACAGAACATCTTCAAGGTTCTTCCAACCTTCAACCCAACCACCATCTTCCCAAAGATGGCCTTGGGAAGAGCCCAACAGATCCATTGGCTGCTTCCCAGTGGTTGGAGAGAAGCACCTTCCAGACACCTCACCCTGCTCCAGAGTTTCAACCTAAGAAGGACACGCCAACCTGGAGACACGCATCTGCCGCACTTCTGGGAGTCATCTGGATGGGAAACACTCGGATCCTCCTCCCATCCACTGCCAACGGCCTGCAGACAGGAAAGGCAGATATATTTATCTTAGCACCAGCCAAAAAGAGCGTTGAAAGAAGGAACGGGGTGGTGGGAAAATGGAGCTTTGATTTTATTTATTATTTTTTTATGAACTCTTAAAGGTGCAGGCTGGCTTTTGGTCCTCGTTGATGCATGGAACCCAACGGGCCATAGCATGGGGAACCTCAGGCCAGGACCCGGCCTGTCGCTCTTGATCTACAACACGTCAGCCTTAAAAGGATCCTCTCCGTCTCCTTAAACAATATATTACCGCCGTCCACCGTTCCCATTAATGCATAAAAAATCATTAGGTATTTCTATGGAGACCCATCGCCATAAACACAGGCTTCCAAATGCACTCCGGCATTAAGCGGCCAAAGTAAACTGAAGGCGATTTCTGCGGTAATACCCTCTCATCACCCATCCCCATCCCAGCCCTCCCCCGTCCCCGCTGTCTCTCTTCCCTCGATCAATTTTATGGTGCTTGCCTGGGGTTCATTAATGTTTCCGGAATCTCTTTCTGCCCTGTTTAAAAATTCTTAATTAAGCAAGGTTTTTTTGTTTACACTTGAACTAATTACACTTTTAAACCCGACAATAAAACATCAGCTCTGGGCCATTAGGGCCCGCTGCGGCCGGGCAATTCAGGAACTGCCAGGCTTCGCAAGGAGATAGGAAGGCCGGAGACGCAGCCGTTCTGCCTAGCTTCAGTCAAGAGGACGCCAGGATCTTCACCTGGCACGTGGAGATGGGGGCCAAGGGTTCGAGCAGCCAGATGTCCCCTTCAGCTCTTCCTTGTTGCCTCCGGATGCGCGTCCCCCAGATAAGGGCTGGCAGAGCAGGGAGGTGCAGACGTTTCTTCTCCCAGCGCCCATCGTTGTTTGCCACGCATGGGTTCTCCATGCAATCGCCGTGGTTTCTCCAGGGATGTGTCAATGTAGCAGGGCCTGGGGATCACAAGATGGAGGCAATGGAGAACGGACCCTCATGGAGGATGTAGGCCTCAGCCTTCCGTGGTTGGGCCTTCTCCAACAGGCCGGGCCTGAGCGCTTGGAGGTACCAAAGAGATGGAGCAGAACCTCCTTCAGTCCACCCAAGCGGTCAGGTCTGGCCTGTTGGAGAAGGCCCATCTAGGAGAACCTCCTGGGACACGTCCATCTCCATCCACCATGGCACACTGGTGGGAGCACCGATGTCAGGAGCTTGGTCTTGGCGTCTCACCACCGCAAGATATTTCTTCCTGGTTTTTGCTTTGGGCTTTTCACGTCCATTCTTGGGAAAAGGAGCAGCGCTGAGTCCTCGGGGCATCAGCACCAGTCTGCTGTTGAGGGAACCCTTGAAGCAAGAGGTGCTGGGGCTGGTGGCAGACACAGGGCCGCTGGTGGCAGGGACCCGACCACGTGAGCACCCCCAAGTTTCCATGAGCACAGCGATAAGGGAGAGCCAGGAGCTGTCCTGCCCCACTCAGTACTGGGAGATGCTGCTCATCAGTCCGTCTCCCAGCATAGTGGTGGCCCTCCAGGCGCCATCTCCAGACTGCTACTTCCTGCTTTCTTTTCATCCCATCTATAAAGGAGCTCCACTACACCAGCAAAGCACATGGGATGGGATGGGACCGGGCTTGGGGCTGCGATACGAGGCAGGGCAGGACCAGGCAGGGTGCTGGCACCTCGGTATCTCCTGAGGGACTCAGGTTCCTGGGTGAGGTCTGATGTGTGGTGGCAGAGAGGTGGCACCAGAGAGGACCCACTAAGAGGAGAAGATGAAAACAGGTCCTGCTGGCCTGCTCCTTGCTCTCCTGTAATCCACAGCTGGGAGCAAAACAAAGCTCCAGGGCTGCTGCTTCAAAGGGGAACCTGGTGTTTGGGTTTCGTGGGGAATTTCCTCTTGTACATCCACATCTCACCCAGCCAGGAGAAGGCTTTTGCAAAGCAATCAACGCAGCTGTGGGATAAGTACCTCTCCTTGCCCTGTTGTTCCTTCTTTGTAGCTTTCCCATCCAAACAGAGCAGCACCCACGCTACCTCTGTAGCCCCCCTCACCCTTTGCTCTTCCAGGGTGATGCTGTGAGCTGCCCTGCCCAGCCCCACAGCAGTGGGGGCTTTGCATGCAGGATTGCATTTGTGCCGAGCCCAGCTGTGCTCAGGCTGCCACATCTGCCCTGAGCAGCACTGGGGCTATGGCAAAGGCATGGCACAGCCCCCTGCCCAGACCCCCCCCACTCATCTGCCAAAGGAACTCAACCACCTGGTGGGAAAGGAGCTCTCAAAACCAATTGTTCCAGGGAGAATAATTTTATTTTATTTTGTTTTTTAAAATTAATCCGTATACAAAGCTTTTTGGGGAGAAAATTGTTAGTTTTATCTTAAAAGGAGATCCTCACGTGTCTCTGGGAGCTTACCTCTTGAAGAAAGCAGTGCATTTGTCAGGAAGGCAGGGAGAAAGCAAGACTGAAACTGTCTGCTTAAACACATCAATCTTCCCTTCCTCCTCTCCCTTTTGGAGCTGGAAATTTCTCACTTTGGGACAAAACCTGAAGCGAATGGCAGAGTTCTCCCCACGTGAGGTCTCAGTGCTCCCCTGGGGCAGGAGCAGTGCTGTGGCAGCAGCAGGACCATGGCCACCCCCCCTGTAAATCCCTCCGACATCGGTGTCACTGTGTCTGTCCCGGACTCGAGCTGCTTGCTGTCAGCTCTGGGTAAAACCACCCACCCCATCCTGCCCCAGCTGCACCGAGCTTCAGGTTGGTGCAATCCCTGTGCTGCCATCAGATTGGGAAACCCACAGGAATGCTCCTGGGGTGATTTTATCTCTGCATCCAAGTTGCAAGTTCCCCTAAATGCAGAGTGTAAGCAAAGAAGGGGTCTTGATTCGCTGAGCCATCAGGGAAACTGAGGCACGAGGCAGGAGAGCAGCTCCCCAGTGCTCACCAACCCGTGATGGTGAGAAAAGCCCCAGGGAGGGAAGATAACAAGAAGCAGAAATCCAGAGGTCAGCATTTCCCCATTACTCAGGGGGGGGAGAAAAAGCCAGACCCCCTCCTTCCCACCAGCCCCTGCCCTGGGCCAGCCGGGACCATCCCCAAAATGTCACCCACAGGCACACAGAGGAGCTGCAGGGGGTCTGGGACCCCAAATTCAGCTCCTGTCCACTTTGGTCCATCCCTCAGCATCCCTTCCCTCTCCTGAACAGGACTGCAATGGGACATTCACTCCACTCCTTGCTGGGCACGGGGTGGCACATTTTTGGGGCCATGTCCCCATGCCCCCCACCCCCATTAGGCAGCCAAGCAGGGAAGGGGCTCAGCTCCTCGCAAGCCCGTCTCCCCCCTCCCCACCCTCCCTTTTTTTTTCTCAATTCTTCTCATAAATGTCTCTCCACATCAAGGCCTGGAGGAAAGCTGCAGCTACTGGAAACGCAGGGCAAGGTTCGCTCTTCGGGGACATGGGGTGAGACGGGAGGGGAGGGATGGGACGGGCTTCCTGGCAACAGCAGCTGTGGGGCAGGAATGAGGGAGAAAGCATTTCCCCTGCATCCCCCCAAAATAGGTCGGGAGTTGCTAAGGATTTCAGCTGGACCTGGACAAATTCCTGCAGACTTCTGCACCCCTTTGCAGCCCCCCATGCAGTGTTCTTGTCCCAGGGGTGTGGGGCTGATGCGGGGCTGCAAAGGGGTGCAGAAGTCTGCAGGAATTTGCACCCAGACATCCCATGCGTGCATCCCACGCTGTGCACACACAGCCGAGCCCCCACACCTCACCCCTGCACCCAGCTGGGCAATATCCCACAGTGGGAACATCATCTGGCACTGCCCCATCCCTTGGGCTGGGTCAGAGACCCCCCAGCACCCCCAAAAATCCCCTGGACCAGGATCCTCCCCCTGTCCCCTGCATCCCTTCCCAATTTCTGCTCATCGGCCGGGCTGTGGCCAGGCTGCCGCCTCCTCCCCGCGCTGCTCTGGCCTCGTTTCAATTTTATGAGCTTTTTCTTGCTATAAATATGGTTTTGAGAGCCCATTTATCAGGTCCCGCAGCTCTGGAGTCAGCCTGCTGAGCTGCCCATGACAGGTCAAAATTGACTCGTATGATATTAGAATTGCTATTGATCCCTTCGGCACCTCGCAACGCTGCCGGCTCCGTGACCCGGTGTCAGGCTGGGTGCCCCCCTTCCCATCCCCCCTCCTTCAGCTCTTCCTCCACCCACAGCTGGGACAGTGCTCTGTGACACCCTCAGGGACGTGGTCACGCTGTCCTCCCATGGCCCCATCAGCGCTGTATCCCTCTGTACTTTATTGGGTGATGCTGAGCAGGGCACGGCCCCTGTGTGCAGCACTGGGTGAGACCCAAAGGGAACTCCTGCTCCAGGCTCAGCCCCGTGCTCAAAGGCTTTGGTGCTGGGATGGATGCTGCACAGCACAGCTCATCAGATGCCCTGTGCCTCAGTTTCCTTGCTTGCAAAGCAGGCATCTTCCCAGCCTTCTTCCTGCAGGTTTCTGTACTGAAGAACAAGGCTCAGGTCTGCAGGATTTGCATCCAAAAATCCCATGCACAACCAAGCCCCCACACCTCACCCCTGGCCCCAGCTGGGCAATGTCCCCACGGTGGGGACCATCCTTTGGCACTGCTGACATGGAAGTGGATGGACATCACCGACAATTCCAGCTGAATCATAGAATTCCTCAAGCTGGAAGAGACCCATAAGGATCATCGAGTCTCTTCCATCCTCCTGGGGGATCCATGCCTTCAACCCAGCTGCCTCCTGCGGGCTTTGGAGATCCTGGTCCAGTCCTTGTAGGGGTGGTTGGGGCTGTAGGGTGTGCCAGCATGGAACTAAACAGCAGCAATGCCATTATGCAGCTCCCAAAAGAACAATTTTCACTCCGAGGATGTTTTACCTTTCTACTAAATGTTGATCTTCTTTTTGTTGTTTTCTCCTGCAGAAGGTGGCTAGAGGAGGGCTTCTTGCTGGTTCTTCTCATATGGGAGTGATGGGCATGAAAAAAAAAAGCAGATAGCAGAGTTAAAAAGGAGAAGGTCTGGCTTCATGTGTCACTCTGCAGTGGCAGGATGCTGTGGGGACTGCATCAGGTCAGGGCCAACAAGGACATCCATGGACGACCAACCAGCCAGGGCCACGCGTGGTCAAGACACCAGCCCTGCAGGAATCCCTGCAGCCTGGGGAAATGCCTGGTGCGTGGTGCATGCATGTGTGGTCTTGTGTGGTGGGGGGATGCGGTCCTGCAAGGTCACTTCACGGTCATATGTGGTCATCCATTGTCATGTGTGGTCATTTGTGGTTGGCCATGGCCATGGGTGGTTGGCCATGGCCATGAGTTGTCCTGCATGGGGGTGGATGGCCCAAGTGTGTGCATCCGTGGTGACACCCAGAGCCACATCCCAGTGCCGAGGACATGAGGGTGCCACCAGCTCTCCAGCTCCGTGAGCGATGCTAGCGAGATTTCCAAGGAGTTTATCTGGAGCCAGGGCTGGCAATCGATCAAGAGGAAACTCCGCATCCTCCAGAGCAACGCAGGATTAATTTATGTTTGTCTGAAGGATGCTAATTAAGCCTGTTTAAGAGAAAGTTAACTTTAATACTGTGATCTAGCTGATATTAAGAAGCTGCCGAGGAGAGCTGGAAGCAGCTGATGTAACACCCACAGCCAGCACCAGAGCCCGTGCTGTGGGATCTGCTCACACAGCCCCAGCACAGCACCCAGGGGCTGCAGGGAGAGGAGCAAACCCAGCCCAACCCAAGCTAGTAAATGGGACAAAAAATACATTTTTTCCATTTGTCATCAATTTCCTGTTCCCCCACCTCAAAAAAAATTAAATAGGAATAATTTGATTCAAAATGAAAACCAATCTGAAATCATTAGCAAGTCGAAAGTCAGCAAAAGCCGATTGTTCCCGGTCATGCAGCACATTTGGGTTTGATTTCAGGCATCTAAGTGATGCTGGAACATTTTAAGGTCAAACTGAAGGAAATTCTTTGAAACAAAGTTGCTCCAGTCCCAGCGCTCCTGCTGCTTTGGGCAGCTCCCATCCAGAGATGCTGCCAGGGTGGGGGCTCCCCCCATGTCCCCCCCTTGGGGTGCTCCAGGAACTGCCACCAGGGAGGGGACATTGGGGACGTGCCGCGAGGACAGGGACACTGCTCATCACCCAGGGCAGAGCGACATCCATCGAGTCAACAAAAAATCTCCTGGCAGCTCCATCTCTTTTTTCCCCCTTAAAGCAAACATCTTCATTACAGCTCGGAGTTGTTTAAATAAATGAATTAATATTGACAAACCATCAACGAGGCTAATAAATGATTAGTTAAAGGCATACATACATCACATTACGGTTAGCATTAGCCGAGGCTTAATTACTTGTGGAGAGGATCCCATTAGAGTAGGTGCTACGTCGCCGTCACCCTCCGCAGCCCTCCACCCCTGCAGGGCTCCTGCTGCACCCTCGGCCCTGCAGCCAGGACCTGCAGGCTTAGGGATGTGGGGTCGTGGGGATATGGGATGCTCCGGGATGCTCTAGGACCTGGATGTGCTCAGGGATGCTCCAGGATGCTCAGAGATGGGGGAGGTGCAGGATGCTCTGGGATGCTCAGGGATGCGAGGATGCTCAGGACTGTGGGGATGCTCCAGGATGCAGGATGCTCTCAGATGTGGGGATGCAGGATGCTCTCAGATGCTCAGGGATGTGCAGATGCTCAGAGATGCAGGATGTTTGGAGACGTGGGGACGCAGGATGCTCAGGGATGTGGGGATGCTCAGGACTGTGGGGATGCAGCATGCTCAGGGACGTGGGATGTGTAGGGATGCAAGATGCTCAGGGACAAAGGGATGCTCAGGGATGCTTGGGGATGCTCAAGGATACAGGATGCTCAGGAACGTGGGGATGCAGAATGCTCAGAGTCACAGAGATATCTGGAGATTCAGGATGCTCAGTGAACGCAGGATGCGCAGGGATGCAGGACACTCAGGGTCACAGGGATGCCTGGGGATGTGGGGATGCAGGATGCTCAGGGTCACAGGGATGCAGGATGCTCGGGGTCACAGGGATGCTCAGGGATGCAGAATGCTTGAGGATGTGGGATGCTCAGGGACACTCAGACATCTGCTTGCCTGGAGGGGCACCTCTCAGTTTGCCCATTTGGCAGCAGCATCACAGCAGAGGAAACCTTCCCAGATGCCTTGTCCTGGAGCAGCCCATCAGTGTGATGAGCGGGATGGGCTCTGCAGGCAGCGATGATGCTGGGCAGAGCCAGCCACAGCCCAGGACATTTGGCTGCTTGGTTTGCACATGTTGGTGAAACACCCAGATCCAGGCAGCTTGTGAAAAGAGACACTGACAAATAAAATAGGCAATAAATAATAATAACAATATCATAAAATTTTCAAATTTATTGAAAACCAGTCCATTCTCAGAATATTGGATTTTTCTATTATTTACACAGCTGCTGATTTTCTGTAAATATTTAATGCCCCATGGATTTTTTTTCAAAGTACAAATCTGAACAATTTCTAAATTTAAAATCCATCGCACGGCACGACCCGGCACGGATCCTGCCACCTCCGTCTGCGGGAGCGGCCCCTGGGGCTGGGAGGGGACCGAGGCTGCACCCAGAGGTGTCCATGGAGGCTCCCAATGGATGGTGACATTTTGGGATGCCCTATGGGTCCTTGGAGAAGATAGACAACGGACAAAGCAAAACCCATCCACTGAGCCCAGCACCCACCCCTGGGTGCCACCCAGGCCACCACGCTCGTCACGTTTTTGCCATTGCTGGGATGGCTGCAGGGGCGAGCAGCCCAAAGAAGGAGAAAAATTGAGATGAAAGGCAGCCGGTGCGAGGCGTGCATCCATCTGCATCTCGGCTTCGAGAGGTTTGTTAGGACTAAAGAGGCGCTTTCATCCCTCTCCAAGGTGTGTAATGCATCCCAGCTGGCTTTCATCTCCGCCCGCCTGATTGATACTCGGGGCACTAATGAGCATGACGGGAAAAGTGGCAGGGGCCGGGGGAGGACCCCTCCACAAAGGTTTCAAGCCACTTTCCGTGCTGCAGCTAATGAGGGGAGCGGGTGGGGGGCAGAGGCTGATGGGTGCAGCTCTCCATCCCTGGGACCTCGCACCCAGTTACTGTGGGGCCACAGCAGGGAGTTCACAGCCAAAGGATCACTTTGCTTCATGTTTGCATTTGTCCCCAAAGCAGAGAGCTCTGAGGATGGCTCGTCTTCCTCCTGCCTCCCAGTACCATCATCCCTTCGCCAAAAATTCCCTTTGCTCCCACAGCTGCACATGGCTATGTCACCAAGTGATGGCAGCCCATGGTGCCACCGCCGGGGCACTTTGGGGACTGTCACATCCCAACTGTCCCTGCATCATGGGGAGAGCCTGGCTGTCACCTGCTGTGGTGTCTCCGCATCCCTCCATCCAACCTTCCATCCATCCAACCTCCCAACCCTCCATCCATCCCTCCATCATCATCATCCCTTCGTCTCATGCACCCGTTACCCACGCAGGGACCTGGCATTGCCATGCACCCTGCCCTGCAGCAGCTCCAGTCGAGTGGAAGGGAAAAAAATGTGCACACAGGAGGATTTGGGGCAGGGATTGGCTGCTTTGTACGAGCGTTGGAGTTCTGAGGCAGAGCCTCGGGAGCCAACAGCCCTGTGAGCAGCAGCCAGGAGCCCACTGATGCATTTATGGTCTTCAGGACCCATCCCATCTTCCGGAGCTCATGAAACCCACAGAAAGGTTTGTGCTTATTTATCAGCCTTCGGCAATTCCCCGTGCACAGAAAAGCTAGAAATTCACTTAAGATTCTCCTGAGGTTTCCCAGAACCTGAGGCTTCACAAAGCAGAGCCCAGCCTGGCTGTGAGCAATCTCTGAGCATCTTCAGCCCCAGCACAGCCCGAGCCCCTCGTGAGCTCAGTGCCAGCCCCACAGCTCTGGGATGCATCTGAGCACCACAGGCAAAGAGGAATCACCCCAAAGCAGCGACGCCTTTCCTGCTCCTGCTCTTCCAGCCCAGTGAGTGGATGTTGCAGGGTATTTCAGGAGCATGAGGTTTTGAGAAAGCTGCTCAATTCACGTTTCATGGCCAGCAGCAAGCACAGGAGCGCGTCCTGATAGGGAACCACATCCTCAGCTTGATGTGATGCTCAGAGCAACCACGGCTGGGACATGCCCCAGGCAGCCAAACTTTCTCACTGTTAAAAGATGCTTCCAGGACGGGGACAAGCACAAAAACGTGCCCTGGGGCTCAGCAAGTCTCATGTAAAACCACCTCAGTGCTTCCACCACCAGCAGAGGTTTGGGGATAGCAGCGGGGTGCAGAGCTGGAAGATGCCAAAGGGGAACTGGGGATGGAGATGCTGCGAGCACTTTGGTCGCTGAAATTTCCCATTTCAGGCAGCCCCGATGGCTCGAGCCCCTGCCTCCCACCACACGCATGTGCAGAGCACCCGGCTGAGCGATCGATATGTTTTTGTGTTACACTGGGAGACACACACACACACACAAAAAAAAAAACCTAAAAAAAAAATATAATGAAAGGAGAGGGAGGAGAAGACGGTGTACTTAGCACTGGAGCAGCTGCTGATAATTGCCTCCGAGAGAAATGTCTCAATACCTGGTGGCTGCTGCACCCAGAGGTCTCCGCTGCTCTGCGATTTGCGGCCACAAACACTGATGAAAGCAGCCCTGCAAAATGCAAAAAATCCCTATTTTTCCCCCAAACTCCCACGTGCAGCAAGCTTCCCTTGGCCCCAGCACCCCGTATGCCCATGGACATCCCCTCCTGCTGGCATCCAGCCCCTTCCCTCCATCCCTGTGCACCCCAGGACCTGCCCTGGTTTGCATTGGTGTCCCCACGTCGTCCCCACGCTGTCGGGGTCCCCAGGGGACAGCTGCTCCCCACTCTCAGCCGGCAGCAGCCTGGGGCCCTTCCCCTCCCTCCCTCCCTCTTCGCTTTTAAATGATTTCAAAGCCTCTCATTTTCCAAGCCCAATTACCCCGGCACAATGCCCCCGACCGAGCTGCGCACGCTCCGCTGCGTCCCCGCGCCCCGTGCCGAAAGGTGACAGCGCGGGGCCGGGGCCAGCGGGATCGATACGGAGCCACGGGCTCTGCTCGGGAAGGAACCAGCAGCAGGATGAGCCGCTGCCAGCTCGCTGCCCAGCCAGTGATGCTTCCTTTGGGGCCTCTGGGAGGTGCTCGATGCCCTCTGCTGACTTTTGGGGTTGCAAAGGTGTCGGCACGGGGATGGTGTGTGCATGGAGGGATGCTGCGCTGAGCTCCCCTGCAGCCCCAGCTCTTGGCTGCAGTGTTTCCAGGCACTGCCGTGCACCTGCAGCCCGAGCAGCTTTCTCTTAAAAACCCAAAATTGTTGTGGGAGAACTCTCCCCTGCACACCCAAAGCGCATTGGGGCGGGCAGAGCTCGGGCTTCGCCGAGCAGCCTGGGTTGCACGAAGCCATCACTGGGAGAAGTTTTCACATCAGCTCCCCTCCTCGCAGCCTGCTTGCTTCACTTTTTCCAGCGTGCTTAAAGCAGGCCCGTGCTTTACCAGCTCACCCAGACAGAAAGCCGAAGCCCGGAGATGCCCCCCGGCCGCCTGCCCACACGTGCATCGAGCTGTGCCCGTTCTCAGCCCGCGGAGCCGCCACGCCGTGGACCCTTCGCACCCCGACCCCTCAGCGGGGAGCGGGCTTACAAGAAGAGTGCTGGCTTCCCAAACAAGCCTCCCAGTCCACAACACATTTCCAGCCATACATAATCTAATATACGTTACCATAGCGCCAATCAATAACTCAGTAGGCCAGCTCCGAAATTATTCTCTTAAAGGGCCAGCGCGCCTCTCTGCTCCCCCCGCTCGGGTCCATCTGCTCCGTGGTGCCCCGTGCCCAGCAGCACTCGCCCTGCCCAGGTGCTTTCCCCTCCAGCATCCCCTCGGCACCAGTGCTGCACCCCAGGACCACGTCCCCATGCGCACACCCACCTTGCTCTGCCGCCCACCTGCTCAGCAGGGTTTGCATTGCTCCGACCCCCAGGAATCTGGGATGGGAGCACAGAGCCAGGCAGCGCCCAAATCCCCACCCTGCAGCTCCTGGTTCCTCGCACCCATCACCACACACATCCCATGTCCATGGGGGACCCCAGCCCCTCTCCTTTCAGCAAAGCCCCACAGTGCTGGGACCCCAGGATGCCCCCAGGCACGGGGCTGGAGCACTGATGTCCCCGAGCACCGGGGACTCTGCAGCCTCTGAGGTCATCAGGGAGCAATTACAACGCTCGGATTTGATCCGGAGCTATCGGCTCCTGCTGGCTCCCAGCTCTGCTGCTGGAGCACCGCTGCAGGAGGGGAGGAAGGGGTCCCTGCACCCTGTCATAAACAGATCCACGTGCACCCTGAGCAACCAGACCCAGCGCTGTGTCCTTGGGGCACGTCCTCTTTCCCCAGCACCCACGGCCCTGCACAGAGCGGGGTTTGCAAATCGGCCGAGCTGACACCTCGTCCTCCTGCTTTTCTCTGTTATAGAGAGGGAAAAACAGAGCATCAGGAGCCCCGTGCCCAAAAGCCAAGAACCCAACACACCCTCGCAGGTGGCCCCAGCAGCTCCCCAGGGCCCTCTTTGTGCGTTTCAAGCAAGCTCACTGCGACTCTTCCTCCATTCCCTCATCACGTTAACTCTGAAACCTAAGGACGGCAGCTGCCCTCACCTCCTGTATATCTCAGTCCCAGCAAAGCTCTGAGAGACAGGGGAAGAGTAATTATGCCCTAAGACCCTAACGAGCCTCAGCAGGCAGCCGTGGCCGTGCGCTGTCTCCTCTTTGGTGGAGCTGGGGAGGTTCCACGCTCCATGTGCGGGGCACCAGCAGCCACGGGATCACCCACCTGCACCCAGGACACGGTACCCAGCGTCACGGGAGGGAGATGCCACCCCTCCCAGCCCCTCGGTGACAGCACAGTGCTTTGGGTGTTTTTTCTTTTTCCCTGAGTTCAGTGCCCGATGCTGTGAAGATCCTGAGATGCCGGGGAGCTCTGCACGGTCCCTGAGTGCGGGAATGGAGCCCAACAGATGGGAAGAAACGATGACAAAGGGACGGCTTTTCCTCTCCATCTTTTATTCTCACCCACGCTAACGTTGTTTTAGGGAAAATCCTGATCAAAATTTCCTACGAGAGCTTTCGTTCGCCGCGAGAAAAAATAATATATATATATTTTTACAAAACCCTCTGATGCTTTGGGGCAAGCAACTCCCGCAGCGCTGAGCATCCTCCACCCACCAACCCGGAGCCCCTACCCCACGCCACTCTGCCACCTGCGTGTCC
>WBMW01001777.1:394283-411244 GCA_013396635.1 Penelope pileata
AAAAAAAAAATGCTAAAAAACCGAAACGCTGCTGAGCGATAACGGAGCCCGCGCTGGGGCACGGAGCAGCGCGGGGTTCCCTCCCCTGCAGTCCCTGCGAGAGGACAGGAAAACGGGGGCGAGGGCATCCCCGGGGGGGGGATTGCTGCGGTGTGGGGGACCCCGAGGTGCCGAGTGCTGCTGGCACCAGGGAGCAGCACTGCTGTTGTCTCTGCTGGAGTTTGCTGCTCGAGGCCGGGGGTTTCAGCATCAAGCAGAAGCACTCTGGGAAGAAGAGCCAGCGGTGCTTTCTTGTTGTGTTTTTTTGCTGCATGGGGCTGTGCTGTTTGTGTGTCCCACCCCCCTGCGCCCACGCGTGCAGAACTGCCACGGAAAAGGGGCTTTGAGAGCGCTTTGCTGTGTCTCTGTCCCACCTTAGGGTGCAGGGCTGGCTCAGCCGTGCACGTTCCCTTCGTAATCGTTTTGGAGACGCTCGCAGCAAACGACGCTGCAAAAAAAAAACAAAAAAAAAACCCAGCCGAGCCCCTGCAGCACGGCGGAGGGGGGAGCTGCACGTCGTGGTGTTGTCAGGGTTTGTTGTTGTTTGCTCGCCCGACTTCCGCAGGAAACAAGGCGTGTTTGGCAGCGGGGCCCCCCCGGAGCTCCGGGCAGCGGGGCTGCAGCCCGCCCAGCTCCAGCGCTGCTTGCACCTCTATGAGCTGCTGGGCGCTGTGCAGAGATCCATCCGATCCCAAATTTGTGCTCTTTTGTTGAATGACTGTTTGTTTCTTCGCTCCTCTCGTTGCATCCCTCCTGGGTTCCAGCTGGGTTTGTTTCTTGGCAGTGTTTGTAGGAGCAGAGCTGGGGTTGCGCAGAGGAATGGCCCCGACCGCAGCCGGCCGTCGGCACGGAGCTGCCTTTCTGCAGGCTCTGCTGCCGTGGCATTGTTTCATCTTCAAAGCCTTAAAACTTCGGAGTTCCTCAGACAGCGCAAAGCTAAAAATAATTCCAGTCCAAATGCCTCGGTGGTGAAAGTATCCGGAGTCTGAAAAGGACATGAAAATGTTAATTCCGCGGGCATTTTCCCACCGCGTGTTTTACTGGCTGCAGCTCCGTTGGTGCAGAGAAGAATTAGTTGGCTGCACACAGGTGTGTGTAAAACGTTAATAACAGCTTCTGAAGCCCTCCCAGCTCACACTGCCAGCATCCACCTGGGTTAGGTGTGCAGTGCTGCTGAGGAAGCCCCCTGGCTGAAGCTGTGCTGCAGCGGTGGAGCAAACAGCAGCCAGCAGCACTGGGTTTGCCAGATGCATTTGTGTTGCTGCTGCAGTTGGTGCTACTCCTGCAAGCCCTGGGCACCCAGGAGCTGGAGTGGAGCCCGTGGGCAGCTTGGGGTGGAGTTTGTGCCCGTAGGAATGTGTGTGTCCATCAGCACCCAGCTGCTCTGCTGTCCCTCCTGCAGCTGGTCCACGGAGCGGGGGCACCAGGAACGTTTTTTGCATCAGTGAAGCGCTTCTCTTCCCCCTTCCTCCCCCTGCTTAGCCCCCTCCTCTTTGCAGCAAAACATACTGAAATCTTTTCCCTCTCTTTCTGTTTTTCTAGATGTTTCCCCTGCCAGTGGCTAATGGAAAAAACAGACCCACGACCCTCGCGAGCACTCAGTTTGGAGGATCAGGTATTGTCATCTCACATTTTTTTTTTATTTTAACAACATTAAGTCTCGTGTAATAAGTGTGCACTGCTTCCAGAGCCCTGAACGGAGCGGTTTAGGTAGCTCTGTGTGTTGATATGTTTCTGGTGGTTGCCTGCTGCTGGTTCCTGGATGCTTTCTGTGCTGCTCCCCGTGCCTGCGGGTGCGCGGTGCTGATGCAGCTCCCGCAGCTCCGACGGCAGCGGGTGGGAGCAGGCAGTCACTGCTGGGCTCTTAAGCTGCTTAGGCCAACACATGTCTGCAGATGGGCAGAAAAAACTCTCCTGGAGTGTACATCCCTGGGGAGATGCTGTGATGGTGATAATTCCTGGGGCTGTGCTGCCCAAAGGGTGTCTGCCCTGTTCAGCTCCCCGCCGTGGGTGGGTTCTCTGTTTCCCCAAAGGTTCCTTTTGCAAAGCCCCCCTTGGCCATACCCCCGTGGCAGCACAGAGGTGGCACTGGGGGTATCTGGAGCTGCTTCATGAACCTGTCTGCAGGGTTTGGGCTGCTGGGGGGCAGAGCAGAGCCCGTCCCACCCCACACAGTGCTGCAGAGTTGCAGCTATGCGGCCCCAGGTTAAAACTTGACCTTCTCTGTGCCAACTCAGGCTGTCCAGGGAGCTCCTGGCCGTGCCAACAGCAGGGCCTGTGCCTGGCCCCAGGGACCAGGCTGGGATTTCTGGCTGGGAGCGGTGATGGGGCGGCTCCTGGGATGCAGCACGTGGGAGGGATGCTCTGCCCCACTCTGCTCTGCCCGGGGAATCGCGGAGCTCTCAGCCTCTTTAGCTGCTTGTCAGGGTGGTTCTGAGCAAACGCTTTCACAGGGAGGTAAGCTGTTGAGTGGGTGCTGGAGAAAAGAGAGGAAATTCAAGGGCAGAGAAGCTCTCGGGTTAACCCAGATGGCAGCTGATCTCCCCAGCGAGCGTTCCCGCGTGTGATGTGCCTGCGACTTCTGCTGTTAAAATAATCCACCAAGACATGCTGCACGCTGGTGAGAGAGCCGTGCTGGAGCGAGCTCCCATTAATTTCCTTCCTGCTCAGAGGCTGCCTTGGCTGCCTGCTCTGCAGGGCTGGCCAGCAGGGAGGCAGTGAGCAGGGCTGTGCTGGAGCAGCCGGCGCGGTGACCGGACCCCCCCTCTGCTCGCCTGGGCAGCAGCCGAAGCGATGCAGAATCTTTTTTTTTTATTATTATTATTTTTTTTCCTTTTCCCTCCTCTCTCTTTTCTTTCGGGTGAGTGAAAGGTAATGTTGACACCACCCTTCCTCTGGGCTGCTGCTTTTTGAGTCTGGCTGTGAGCAGTTCATAAAAACAGAGGGCTGATATTATACAACAGCGGTTGCACAATCGTTGCTGTCCCAGTCCTGGGGCCGTGGGACAGCTCTTCTGTCCTGCACACAGACCTTGGGAGCACAGCATAAGGCTTGGGCTGGGGGAAACCTTCTGCTCCAGCATTATCCCCTCGGCCTGGAGTGCCTCCCACTCTCCAAAGAGCACAAGGACGTTTCCTTTGCTCACTCTTTGTGAGTTCCTTCATATCCTGGGGGCTTGAGGATGGATTTTTGCTGCCTGGGGGAATAACTGCAGTGAGTGCCGATGGGGTGTGCTGCGTGCTGGGGTGCTGGAAGCATCCACGCTGCCTCTGTGAGGTCCTGGATAGCAGCAGGGTGGTTTTCATGGTTTGTGGACACTGGTTTCTCTTAATTTACTAATTGCCAGCAAGGTGCCATCAGGTGCTAGTTCATCCTCAAAGCTGTCCCATCCCCTGATAAATACAGAGCCACGTTTCCTCTTTTTGGAAGGAAGAAGGGAACACTGATTTGCTTCAGCACTGTGACATCAATATCTCATTATTACAATAACCCCAGGATCAAAAACTGGATAACGTATCCTCCGTGCCAGAAAAAATTATCTTCTGTGCTTCTGCCCACCCTTGGAAACGTGAATTTGTAGCTTCCTGCTCCTCATCTCCCTCGTGCTTGGGGGGGTCCTGGGGCTTTTGTTTCCCCTGCAGAGCTCTGAGCTGGAGGCTGTGCGGGTGGCAGGAGCCCGGTGCTGCCCCACTCCCCACGTGAGGTTCTTGCTTCCAAAGTCCAGCTGGTAAATAAGGTGCTGCTAGAAAGCCGCCGTGATCCAACTGCTCCAAAGTGAAATCCTCTCCAAATCCCAATGAATTCCCTCCTCAGCTGCCCCTGGTGCGGGTGGGTGGCCCTGAGAGGGGTCAGCTCCTCTCCCAAAGCCAGGCAAGCTCCAAGCGTTACCGCCAGCCCTCCAGCTTCCAGATCTCTTTGCTTTTATCTTTGCCTCCTGGTTTTATTTTAAGCTCTGCCACCGTTTCCCTCCTTTCTGTCCTTAAATGCACCGGGGAGGAACTGGTTTAGCTATCCCGCTGCCTGGACAACTCAGCACCTCCGCTCTGCTTGTTTTTGGCAAGGCAAAACCCAGCCATTGCCACTGGGATGGAGCTGACGTCATGCGGAACGCGGCCGGGCGCGGGTCACCGCGGGGAAGTTGCTTTTCCTGGGGCTCAGAGCTACGAGCAGCCTTCTCCAGTGCAAGCCCTGCTGGTTGCTGCTGCTTTATTTGAGCCGGGACGCTCAGCCTACGCCTCTTGGCCCGCTCCTGGAAGGCTGAGGGTTCGTCAGCCTCGTGCCACGCTGGTTGGTTTTGGTTGGGTTTGTGGCTGCTGGTCACTGTGGGGTCAGTGCAATGCTGCAGCGAATCCGCTGGGTCTCTGCAGGGCAGGGAGGTGGAGCTGCAGGAGATGGGGCAGTGCAGGGTGATGCAGCTCACGAGCAGAGCTGTGCATGCACCCCTAGCATGGGCAGAGGTGTGCGGTGCTGCCTGGTGTCTGCTTGGAGCCCCAGCCCTGGGCTGGCAGAGGGCTCTGCTCACAGCATGGAACAGCTTGGCTTTAAAAACAGCCTTAATTTTTCATCTGAGCAGCTGACTTCACCATTCAGTGCGTTTCCCTTCTTGCTTTGTGCTGGGATCATCCCACGGGTGGGTTTGGAGGGCAGCAAGGCTCTGCATTTCCCCCCCCAGCTGGGTGCAGAGCCTTGCTGCCAAGGCGAGCGCGAGCCGAGGCGCACGGTGGAGGGAATTGCTTTGATCGGGGCAAGTTCATAAAACACATCTGAAGCCGGCTAAGCAGGGAGTTTTTCAAAGCGTTACAAGCTGGTGCATGTAACAGATTTTAAGTTATAGTCTCCTGAACAAAGCAAATGCATTCCCCCTGGAGGCAGGTGAGGCTGCATCCCCTTTGAAAGCTGCTTGAAACAGCCTTCAAACTTGGATACCTGTGGCAACAGCACCGAGAGTAATAAATCCTCTGAAAGATGAGGTTGGCTCTTTAATTGGAGCTACGGGTTGGCTGTTTGAAGGTTTAATTAGGGTGTGTGTGTGCACGCAGCCGCGTGCCGGGATCCCGGCGAAGGCAGCGGGGTCAGAGCGTGGCGATGCCACCGGGATGGCACCGGCAGCTGTGTGCCGTGGGGAGGGGAAGAGGAGCTTTGATCAGTGAGACTGCAGCATGTTTTCCTCTAAACCACCCCGATTTCCCACGTTTTGCTCGTGCTGCAGTGGGAGGGCTTGCTGTTTTGGTGGCTGGTGGAAGGCAGATGCGTGGCATGGGATGTGGGGTGATGCATGGAGCTGGCACTGCACGGTGCTGCCACCCAACCCGGAGCCACCACCACCGCACAGAGCCAAAGCAGAGAGCCCTCTGCCTTCCTGTTGGCATGGCTGCCTCTTCCAAACACCAATGACTCGTGGTCGTTAGCAAAAGAATTAAAATCCCTCCTTGGGGATGAGTCAAGCTTGCAGTGCCTGGAGAGAGGCGGCTGTCTGCTGCTTTGTGCCCCCCAGGAGCGTTCCTCTGCCCATTGCTGCCAGCTGGAGGAGGATTCTGAGGGTGCTGGGGGTGCACCAGAGCCCAGAGGACTTTCAGGGAAGTTCCCCACGTGCTGCAGTTGGGTGCTTTGAAGGATGTTCAGCTTTTGCTTTTGTCTCTGCCTTTGGGGAGGTTCTCCCTCCTCTCCCCTTTCTGCTCTGTGATCTCACCATGGGGTGAATCACGTTAAGGATACAGAAAATAAAGGTTTGAAAAACAAAACAAAACAAAATGAAAGGTTTGGAGGGCCTGAAAGCAGGGTGTTTCTGCAGCTGGGGGCAGGGAACGTGGGTCAGCAGGAAATAGCAGGCAGGGGGGAACAAAAGGCAGGGGCAGCTCCGTGCCTGCCTCCGTCCCACCTCGCACCCATGTGCCTCTCCCCCCACCCTGGGGTGCTTCTCCCTGCTCCCAGGGCCGCCCCACCGCCCCAGCTGCTCCTCCCGCATCTTTGCAGCCAGGTTGCAATCTCACAGTCTCATGGATTTTTGTTCTCTTTCTGCAAATATGGTTTTTTCCCTTGGGTTTTCTCTGCTGGCAGCGAGGGCATCCCCCTGGAGCAGGTTGCTGGTGGGCACAGGGAGAGCACCCAAGGGTGATGCTCTGAGGGTGCCTCAGCTCTCGCTCCTTGCTGCTCCCTGGCTCTGTGTGCCTGACTCCAGGGCTGGGAAGGAGCCTGCTTTCAGGGGAGGGCTATTTCTGCTCCTCTCCCAGCCCAAGGAAGTGTCCTCCTGGCAAGGTTTGAGATTTTGAACTAGGAAAGAGCCTGGGGAACGTCGGAGGTGCCAGAGAGCCGAAAGCTGTACTGAGATAAGCGACAGCTTTTGTTTAGAAACTGCAAATTTGACACAGCCCTTGCTGGAGCACACAGCTTTAACTTTGCCAGGAGGGTTGGAGCAGTGCAGCCATCTCCTGCCAGCGGAGCTTTTCTCCTTCCCAGGATGAGGCAATGCAGCCCTGGTGTGGCTGTGCCTGCTCGAGGGGTTGTGACGGGGTGAGCACATCTTATGTAAAAAAAAAACCACGTGCCTCACCTGGCGTGGAGCTGGGCTGGGAGGCAGCCTTCTGCCTTTCAAAGGAAACAGCACGAGCTCAAGCACCTGCTTTCCTTTTAATAAAGGAGGCAGTGCCTAATGCTGTGGCACTGCTGTTATCTCCATCACGAGGGCTGGGATCCCATTAACATGATCCCGTGGTGGGCTGCGTGCTCGGTGTTTGGCGTTGGGATGCAGCAGCTCTGCCTCAGCCCACCTCAAATCTGCTGAGCATCGGGCGTTGTGCAGGGCTGAGACCTGAGATTCTACATTGGAGAGGGGGGAAAAGGCGTGTGCCCAACCTGCCTGTGGCTGGTTACAGCCCCAGGGAGCCCTGCCAGGGCTGGGTGCTCCTCCATCCACTCTTCCTGTCATGTTCTGCTGGTGGGAGTAGGCAGAAAGCTTGTTTTTGGCTCAGCATCCCCGGCTCGAAGCCTTCCACGCTTGTTGTGCCCTTTCCAAAGGGGAGAGATGGCTTTGGAAGGGGCCCAGCAGGTCTGGCAAGCGTTGCTGCTGGACTTCTCTGCTGCTAATTTCCAATTGTGCATGCTCTGGAGGGTGCCCTGCTCCAGCACGTGTCCCGCGTGTGTCCGGTCACTGCCGATGGCACCTCCGTCGTTTGTGTTTAGATGCAGTTAAAATTGGAATTAATATGCATATTTTTTTAGTTTGAGAGAGCAAGTGGGTGTCTTAAGGGGATGGATTTACATCCTGGTGCTGTTTTGTTCCTGTGCACGGCTTCATCTCTAATCAGGCACTGTGTTTTCCACAGTGCTAACATGGCTGGAGGATGCTCTAAATGCATCTTCTTTTCTCACCAGCACCCAAAGTCACCGTTAAATGGGGTCATCTTTGCTCTCCAAACACAAGAGCAGACCCCGAACACCACTGGATGCTGTTGGCAAGGACTGTTTCCCCAAGTGGTGAATCTCACTGCTTCAGCTGGAAGAAGGCAGCATTGACCTCCGAGGCCGTGGCAGTGAGATCGTGTGCGTGTTTCCTGCCTGCTTTGAGCCTCAGAGCTGTAAACATGGGAAGATGCCATCAGGTCAGAGAGTCCCAGAATGGTTGGGTTGGAAGGGACCTTGATGATCATCCAGTTCCAACCCACTAAGATCTGATGGCCACCCACCAGCTCAGGGTCCCTGGTCCTGCTGGGGAGCACGGTGTCCCCTGGTAGATGGGGCAGACAGGGGGTGATACCTAACCCTGTGCTGGAAGCCTGCCCAGGAGCAGCGAGAGCCAGGCTGTGCCTGGAAAGCTCTGGGAGCAGGTGTGGTACCTCTGCCCCGTGCCGTGGGTAGGCACGGGGTGGCAGCTTGCTGCCTGCTGTTTCTCTTCTCTCTTGGCTCTTGCTGCTCTGCTCAGCCTGTTTTACCAGCTCTGGGTGCTGCAGGGCGGTGGGCCGGTGCCGTCCGACGCAGCTGTCTCAGTTATGCCAAGAAGTTTGCCCACATCTGCCTGCTGGATTCCCAGCCGCGTGGGTTGGGATTAGCCTGCCCTCTCCCAGCGCCTCCAAATAGCTGAGACAGCTCGAGAGCACGGCGAGGGGGTGGCAGCCTGCGGGCTCCCAGCTGCCTCCCAGGGACCGCTGGCTGTCCCTGATGTCACCGTGCAGTGAGGACGAGGGGCCTGGGCAGCACTGGCAGCCCAGCTGGGTGCGTGCATTTACCCAAAGCTGATGGATTTGGGGTGTGAGGGTGGGCAGTGCCCTGCTGGCATCGTGCTCCCAGCCAGGAGGCTGCAGCAGCAGGAGAGGTGAATGCAGGTGTCTCTTTGTCACCAGTTTTTTGGGGGAAAGATTGCGTTTTCACTGGAACAGGCTGCCCAGAGAGCTGTGGGTGCCCCATCCTTGGAGGTGCCCAGGGCCGGGCTGGAAGGGACCCTGGGCAGCCTCATCTGGTGGGGGACACCCAGCCTGTGGAAGGGGGTTGGGACTGGATGGGCTGTAAGGTCCTATGATCTTCGAGGACCCTTCCAACCCAAGCCA
Organism: Penelope pileata; assembly: GCA_013396635.1. Taxonomy (NCBI): domain Eukaryota; kingdom Metazoa; phylum Chordata; class Aves; order Galliformes; family Cracidae; genus Penelope; species Penelope pileata. The sequence goes on from WBMW01001777.1 coordinate 402,863, forward strand.
TTCCATGGTTCTATGATCTTTAAACACCCTTCCGACCCAAGCCATTCCATGGTTCTATGATCTTTAAGGACCCTTCCAACCCAAGCCATTCTGTGATTTTAGGGAAGTGGGGCTGTTGGGTGCTCACTGCAGATCTCCAGGCCAAGACGAGCCAGCGCGGAGAGCCCCACCTGCCAGAAGGCTCCCAAGTATTTTGCAAGTCTTGATTAGCACATTAGCTTAAACAAATTGAGTTATATATGCCACGGAGGGGAGAAAGGTACTGCACTCCTTCAGTGTTGACTTAAAGTTTAATTAATTTTGTTGCCAAATGAGGCATGAAATACAGTGTGAAATACATTGTGGTGCTGAATGCGTAATTGGACGGGGGATAGGAGAGCACCGGAGGCGAGAGCTCTCGTGGCACCAAAATGTGCATCTGGCAGCTGTGGCACGGCTGGGTGGTGCCCGTGGCAGGGAGCTGATCTGGGGGGGGACGGTCCCCAGCGGCTGCCCTGGGGGTGTGGGGCTGGGCCAGCCCCCTGCACAGCCCTACATGCAGCTCTCAACGCAGTGCAGCCTGGGTTTGGGGGAGGATGAGGGGTTTTGCCTTCTGGTTGTGGGGTTTCTGGGTTCGTCTGACCCAGGTGACTTCACAGGATGGACTTCACAGCGTGGAAAAAACATCAAAAGAGGAAAAATTGAACTGTGAGCGCAGGTTTCTGCGTTCATCTTTTGAGGGTTTTCATAGCAGGTTTGTTGGTGCTCTTCTTGCTGCTGTGATTGATATTTAGGGAGGGTGAATGTTCGCAGCGGTTTATATTGCCTTGCTTCCCCACTGAAGGAGGTGAGTGCCTGGCAAGCTGCCTTTTGTTCCTGGAATTTTGCAGTGATCTCTCCAGGTAGCTCAGCTCCAAAGCCAGCAGGAGGAAAATCTGAACCCTCCTGTCCATCTGCCGTGAACCCCGAGCAGTACATCCCCACCTCCAAAGTGCCCGAAGCCCCATCGCTCTCTAAATTTAGCCAGAGATTGCGTCAGGAGCAGGAGGGAGGTGAAGCTAACGTGGCACAAGGTTTTTTTTCCAGCAGGAGAAGCCTTCATGGTTCGCCAGGGACCGAAAATAAATAAATGGCCTCGCTCCAGAGCGGCTGGGGGTGGCAGGAACCCATGTGCGTGGGTGGGTTTGGTACCAAGCAGGGCAGAGGGCTGTTGTCTGTAAGATGACTGATCCTAAACAGGAAAACCTTCCAGGAAAGCACATGCTGCTCCCCGTGTCCTGCCAGCGAGTGGTGGTCTGTGTCGGCGGTGGCACTTGTGTCCCTCGTGGGGTCCAGGTTTGTGACCACTGAGTGGTGCAGAGCTGCTCCTCTCCTTCTCCAGGAGGTCTGAAGCATCTTCTGCCCACCCTTCATCCCTGGGGATGGGGAATTGCTGTGGTTTTCGCTCTTGGAGAGATGTGCTGGGCTCTGTCACCGCACGGTGGTGGCACCCACAGGGGACACCCATCACAGCCCTGACCCACAGGAGCACCCAGCCACGCTCCTGCAGGACCCATCAGGACAGGATGAGCCGCAGAGGATGCAGGTGCTGCTGATCACTTTTGCTTTCCCCAATGGCACAGGGTGACCTGCACCCACACCATGGGTGCCTGCACCCCACCGTGTCCCCCCGGATGCAGGGGACAGTTGGCTGGTGACGTGTGACAAAAGCCAGCCCCGCAGCGACGGACGCGTGAGCACGTCACCAATTGCAGGGAGGTCCTGGGCCCCTTCTGCTTTCTGAGGCATTTTTTTAAAAGTGAGGTGGTCTCTCCTCCAAAGGCTTGTTAATGCCCCGTTAACATTGTTATACAAAACAGCAGTGTGCCATTTAATTAGGAAAAATACGTACTAACCTCTACCATATGTTGCTCTTCTCCTCGTATTTGCATTTGAAAGTCCAGCTGAATTTCAATGTGAAACTGGATTTTATCCAAATGATGAATGGCCTGAGAGGCTGTGGGAAGATGGATGTGCCTCCCGATCAAATGTCGTTGGGTTTTTTCTTTCTTTGAAAAAGGAAAAAAAAAAACAAATGAAAGCAAGATGCCTTTATTCCTCCTTGGACCACAGCTCAACCTGTTCACACCTTTCCTCCAAACCCTTGCAGGAATGTGCCTGGCAGGGTGCTGGCTGCTGCACCCCCTGAGTGCTGCATCCAAGCAGAGCAGAGGGATGGGTTTGTGCTGAGCAGTGCTGGAGGGCTCAGCCTGCAGAACTTGTGGCTTTCAGGCACGGCTGCTTCATCCTCGAAGGTTTTGCCACCTTGACTTGAGGAAGACACCGGGACCTGCAGGCACCTTTCAGTGCACTCCGCAGCAGAAGCTCAGCATCACCTCCTTGAGCTGTGCCTTCCCTTTGCCAAAAATCACCTGAAGAATCCCTTCACCTCCTGCTTGTTTCCCATCCTCTGTGGATCTCCTCGTGGGCTGAGGGCTGCCTGCAGCACCGGCTGCCACGGGGCTCTGACTTTTGTTCTCGTTTCCCTCAGATCAGTGCAATCTTGAAGACAGTTTTAGTTGTTGTGTTAATGCAGCTGAACTGATATGATTGCATTTCCAGATCTGGGTAATGGAATAACAAGTCAGGAAGCTCTTTTTGAACAGGTTTTTTTTTTTTTAAAAAAAAAAAAAAGAAGAATTTATGTCACTTCCAAATCATCCCAGTCTCCAGTTGGGAAGATCTCTCCCTTTCTTGGCACAAGAGCTCTCTGCTCCCATGGCCATGGTCCTGCGGGCACCGCGTGCTTCGTGCCCTGCTCCTGGAGCATCCATGGGGTTGTCCTGGGTCCCAAAAAGGATGGGGCTTTTCTTCCCCATTAGAATTACAAGGCCAAAGGGATCGTGTGTGTCCCCCAGCGCTGCGTGTAGGACCCTCGTGTGTCCCCTTCCTTGGGATTTGGATGAGCATCTCCCAACGCCGCGTTGGCTGCGCTCATGGATGCGTTCGCTCCCAGATTGCAGAGGAGCAATTTGGAAAACAGCCCCCAGCAGCCTGCCCAAATCATCTCGCAATGGCAACTTCCTTCCTAAAAAAAAAGAGAAGGATGTTGCGGACTTAGCGGCTTCCCATTATTTTCCCCAATTCGAGCGCTTCCTTGCCCAGCGCTGGGCCGTGCGGTTTGCAGGGAGCATCGCCGCGCCGAGGGCCGCCCGCCTGCACGCGTTGGGCTCCCAGGAGCCCAGGTCCCATCACCCACTCTCACCCCGGGGCTGTGGCTTTGCCCTTCTTTGGGTCTCTGCCGTAAGGAGCTGATGAGTCACTTTCCATGGAGCGATAGTTACCCCGCTGCCGTCTCGGGTGTGTGTTGTGTAGCCAGCAGGATTATTTATAACTTAGCCAGCATCCCGACTCTATTGTTTCAGCAAAGAGCAGGAATGACTAGATGACTTCCTGAGATTTTTTTTTTTTTTTTTTCACCACCCCCTCATTTCTTATTTTTTTTGAAAAATCTGCTTTTTCCTTCCAAGTATTATATTCGCTGGTTGGATGCTTTCCCCCTTCCCCCCCATCCCCCCCACATCTTCCCCTCCTGACTGTGCGTGGATGACAATCCCACTGCCGGTGTTGCTTTAACCCTAAAAGCGGGGTTGTCCCTGGAGAATTGTGCCCTGGGGGGGTTGGAGCACATCCTGGGGAGCTCTGCTGGGGCTGGAGCATCACCACTGCTGGAAACCAATGCACGAAGCCCCTGTGCCACAACACCCTGCAGTCTGTCCAGGCTCTGAGTCACCCAGTCCTCTGCTGCTGGGCGGTAGATAGAAATGAAGGAAAACCGGGATGTGTCCAGCCTGGTTTTGCCCCAAATTCTGGAGATATGGTTCCTTTTTTGTCGCTCTGCTTGCGGTTTGTTCGCTGCTGGTGCTGCAAGGCTCCAGTGGCTGTCACAGCTTTAATTAAGCTGCATTGGAATCTGGTTGGAAATTTGGGGGTGAAGGTGCAGAATGGAGAGAGAGGGCAGGGAGGGTGCTGAGCTCCCCTCCAGGGGTGCAGGAAGCTGCAGGGTCCTGGCTGTGACCCACCCCGAGCAGCCTGGGGCTGCTGTGGGTCCCTGCAGGGTGTGTGCTCTGGGTTTGTACAGCCTGGTTCTGGCTGAGCACGGCCCCATCCCAGCTCCATCCCCTTGTTCCCGTGCACCCCGAGCTGGAGTGGCTGCAGCCCCGCTCTGCAGAAGTGCTCCGGGGACAAAACAGCTGAAGAAGAACCCTTCAGCCTGTGGGCAGCAGAGATCCTGCACGGCTCCTCTCGGTTTCTGTTAGCTCAGAACTCAAAACTGAGCCCTCATTTATTTTTAAGCCTGTGTTTCTGGCCAAGGTGTCTGCGAGGCTTTGCTTTTCCTCTGTCTGCAGGCAGAAGCTGCCCCGCTGGACCCTTCCCAAAGGGGCCATGCCGTGACCCTGCTCCACGTTGGGGGCTGATTTGGGGGTTGGAGGTGTTGCTCCCTTGGTCCTGGTTTTCCAAGAATTGCCTGGCTCTGTGTAGAAACCCAGAGTTTGCCCAGAGGGAGCCCTGCAGCTCTGGGAATGCTGCTTGGATGTGGGCAGCTGGGATTGGGAAATGAGCTCTGAGTTCTGCCCAGGAGGGGTTCTGTGCTCTTTGGAGCCCATTGAGCTTTTCCGGGTTTGTGGCTCAGACCAAGGAGGTCCCAAGCTCGGGGTGGGGACGATGCTCTGTGATGGGCTGGGAAATGGGGCATGTGGGGAGCTGGTGGCTGGGCCGTGAGTTTTGGGGCCCTCTGCAGTGCTGCTTTCTTACAGCAATTGAAATCAGAGGTCCTTTGGGCCAGGAGCTGAACTTGTATGGAAGAGCTCATCCCAAAGTCCAAGTGAGGTGGGTTTGGGTCGTGCAGGAGCTGGAGTAGAACCCAGGGGGCTGTAGGGCTGCTTTGCTTCTTCTTCTCCCTGCTTGGGTTTGGGTGGGTGTTCCCTCAGCCAGAGCACCCTGGGCTGCCTCCATCCCATCCATCCCATGCACTCGGCTGTTTCGGTTTCATCCCACAGCAGCGATTCCCATAGCACAGCATTTCCCCGGAGCAGGGGAAAAGCAAAACCTGGATGGCCCCGGCTTTGTGCTTCCTGCTGCTCCTCAGCTTCCTCTCAACTGTGAAATAAATGCATGGAAAACAGAGCTGAGGGAAATGATGGGCAGCACAGCCTGTGCTCCCCGGTGGCACCGGGAGCATCGCAGTGTGCCCTCCTGGCAGCTCTTCTCCCCCAGCTCGCTTCGTACTTCTCAAAGCACTGTGGTTTTTTGTTCTGTTTTCTCAAAATAATGTTCGAAAAGATTGAAACCGTAAGACTGGGTGCTTCCCCACCCCCCTCCCCAAAACAAGAAAACTGAAAGATCAGCGAGACGTTGTGGTTTGGGTCGCTCTGGTGTCAAAGATTTTTGTGCTGCAGCGTGTGGGGCTCTGGGGCCAAGCACTCGCTCCTGGGGTGGCTGGAGAACACCGATGGGTCAATGCATGGGGCTGGGACCATGCAGGTATGGAGGGGAGAAGCTGTGCTGTGCCCTGAGGCTGTGCCAGCTCTGCTCTCCGCTGCTGCCTTCCCAGCTCTGCTCTCGTTTTTGGGCAGCTCCCTCTATACGAAACGGTTTGGTTCCCCGGAGGTTGAACGTTTCTAACACGCTCTGAGATCTGCAGATAAAGGACAGCAGGACAATGAGCAGCGAGCGGGGCCATGCCAGCCGCAGAGCCCGTATCGCAGAGCGGGGCCGTGCAGGATGGGTTGGGGATGGCTTTGCAAGAGGGCCAACAACTGCTGCAGAGCTGCGGGGTGGACGTGGTCGGGAGCCCTGCGAGCAAACCCTGCCCGTGGCACAGAGATAACAGCTGTGGGGAAGGGCTCTGGGGCACTCGGAGTTATTCCCTAGGCTTCCCATGGCATCAGCTCGCAGCAGGGGGTTGGAACTCGATGGTCTGTAGGGTCCTGTCCGAGCTAAGCCGCTCGGTGATTGCCCGGGGTGCTCTCATGCTCTCCGTGCTCTTTGCTCCCCGGGGCAGCGCATCGTAAAATCCCCCCGGTAAACTTAATCCACCCCATAAACCTCGTTAACTTTCTTTTGAAAGTGCCTCTGCCTGTCCTCAGAGTGAACTCTGGCAGTCCCCAAACAAAGGCAGGAGGCGGTGGGCAGGGACCGGCGGCGGCGGAGGAGGAGGAGGAGGAGGAGGAGGAGGAGGAGGAGGAGGAGGAGCAGTGCGGGGCCGGGAGGCAGCGCTGGGGCTCGGGCAGTGCTGCGGCCATGGCAGCACCACGCAGACAGCTCCGGGGTACGTCTGGCACCGACAGTTCCTTTGGCTTGGGGTCGGGAGGAGTGGGAAGGAGCCGTGCCCAGCGGGTCGGTTGGGATGCTGCTCTCGAGGGATTCGGGGCTGGGATGCTGCTGGGGGCTCGCTGCGCACCCAGCGCTGGGTACCACGCTTTGGGGCTGGAACAGAGCATGGGTGCTGCTCGAGGACACACAGCCCCATTGTGGGAGCGGGATGTGAGAGCTCTCATCTATTCCTGCTGCTTCCCTGCCTTTCCCCGTCGTGCAAGGACCTGTTAGAGCAGGGAGGAGGAGGGCTGGTGGCTGCCCGCGTTTCCTTCCCCTGCAGCGAGGGCCTGCGCCGTGGTTTCATTGCAGCTGCTTTTAGAACCGAACCCAGCCCGTGCCCAGCTGGCTGACAGTGCTCATGCTTAAAGTCAAGTGGTTTTGTCTGGATTTGACTCGAGAAAGCGTTTAGCTGAGCGGTGCCTGCTCCGAAACGAGGTGGGCAGCGTGGGCTCCTGCTCTGCTGTGGGAGCTGGGGAATTTGGGGGTTTTGGTGGAGTGAGGCCGTGTGCTGCGGGAGTGGGGCACAGGGCTTTGGGCTGTGCAGGGTTTTCCTTGCTAAGGCCAGGAGTTGTGCTTCTCCCCCATTTTTATACGTATATTTTCTTTCTAAGATTGCATTTGCAGGCGCTTTCCTGCAGGGCAGCAGCTCCTCACCCTGAGCTTCCCGCAGCTGGAAGGAAAGTGGCTGAGAACCACCTGGTGGGGAATGCTCCAGGCAGTGACTGGCATTCCTGGTCGGCTAGACAAAAGCACCAGAACCCAGAACTTAGCACACAGGAGTGCTTTCTGCACTGGGCTCCCAAGGAGCTGTGCCACGGGTTTTTCTCGGGGTGTTTTTGTTGTGAGAGGGCCGTGCCCCGTGGTGATGGGATGCTCCAGCTGCACCCAGGGCGTGCAGGGAGAAGGGCTGCTGAGCCCAGAGCTGTGCCACACGCCGAGTGCCATCTGCTGGCACCTCACCCGCTCTGTGTGTGCCACGGGGACAGCATGGGGACCGAGCAAAGGGAGGGGATGGGCAGGACAGGCTTCCCTGGCTGCTTCAGGGCATCCCTGTGGCCCAGCTCCATCCACCCACCGGTGCCGAGGGTTCGTTCTGTGCTGATGGAAGCAGAGTGCAACCGTGCCAGGAGCAGTGCCACCAAATGTCCCTTCCCTCGAGCTGCTCCCCAGGCCCAGGTGATGCTCAGGTGTAACACAGAACACCCCACCCCCACCCCTGGGTGCCTTCGTTTGTGCAGCACCGCTCAGAGGTGAGTGCCGTGCACTGATTGATGGATGAAGGGAAGCAGGGCACAGGGTGCTGGAGCATCTTGGTGTCCCCTGGCCGTGGTGGCTGTAGAATCAGGGTCTCCCTTGGCTGATGGGCAGCCTAAAGGCATCGTGCAGCATTGATTTCCACCCAGGTCATGGGGAGCCTTTGCCCGATGGCTCTGCAGCACCTGTGCCGTAAGCCCTTAAAGCCAAGCAGATTTTTTTCAGGTAAGCTCTTCCTGTGGCGTGGCCTTAGGGGCAGAAGTGGAATTTGGGGCATGGAGTGTGGTTATGCAAAGATGTGGATCCTTAGAAGGGACAGGAGAACATCTTGAAGTGTTTATATTGAAAGAGGAGGGGGAAAAGAAGCCTTGGTTCTTGGAAACGGTGCTTCTTAGTAGCAAGTAGATCCAGCACGGCCCTTTGTAATGCAATTTAAATAATCGATGGTATATTCAATTACCGAAATATTTGGCAGAGCTCTAAATAGGTCACATCTGTCCTTAAATTGTTGGGAAGGTAAATATCTCACCGTGCTGCCAGCATTGCTACCCAGGAGGGAGCACGTGGGGTTATCCCCCGGCCTCTGTGCTGCTGGGGGTGCAGTGGGGGTCCCAAAAACCTGGGGCTGTGCATTGTAAAAGGCTGCCAGGCTGCATTTGTAGCGCTGGAATCTGAATTTTTCTGCTTGGGCATCAGAGGAGCACGGTGGGTGCGTGGCTGCTGCAATGGGGGGATCTGAGCCGGGACCCCAGGGGTGAGCCCCACGCTCAGCTGCATCCTCTTGGAAGAGGA
>WBMW01001777.1:416788-427617 GCA_013396635.1 Penelope pileata
TGGGTGTCTGTGCACACGTGGGTGTGCATGCACGTGGGTGTGTGCACGTGGGGGTGTTGGTGCACACGTGGGTGCTCCTGCACAGGAGGGTGTCTGTGCTCCTGTGGCTGGCCGTGCACACGTGGGTGGGTGTCTTTGCAGAGGTGGGTGTCAGTGCACATCTGGGTGTCTGTGCAAATACATGTGTTAGTGCACCTTTGCGTGTGTGCACACATGGGTGTCCGTGCACATGTGGGTGTCTGTGCACGAGTGGATGTGTGCACACGTGGGTGGGTGTCTGCAAACGTGGATGTGCTCGTGTGGGTGTCCTTGCATGCATGGGTGTCCCTGCACGTGTGGGTGTCAGTGCACACATGAATGTATGCACACATGGGTGTGTGCAGATGTGGGTGTCTGTGCAGATGTGTGTCAGTGCACCCGTGGGTGTCCATGCCCAGTGGCTGTGCCCCTGTCCCTGCTGCAGGTGCAGGGCTCCCTCCTGGTGGTGCCATGCATTCCTTTTCCCCAGGCAGAGCAGAGCAGAGCAGAGCAGACAGGCCCTGCTCCCCCAGCACCTGCTCTTGCCCAACCTTGGGGATTTTTGCAGGTTCAGCAGAGGGCATATGCTGCCAAATGTCAGCCCGGTGCTGATAGGTTGGTGCCTGGGAGAGGCAAAGTGTCACCGTGTGGCACCTGGAGGAAATGGGGACATTGGGGCTCCTTGGATGGCACGTGAGCCTCTTGCCCTCTGCTTTCAGCACCGAAAATGCAGCTCAGCCACGCTGCCTCCGCTCCATCCTCAGAGAGAAACCTGGCAGTAAATTGTAATATTTTCATTTTTTTTTTAAGATTTTGGACAAAAAATTCACCGTGAGCTTCCAGCACCCAAACCACCACTCTCGGGGCATCCCCTCCTGGAAGCTGCACTTTGGGGTGGGTGGGGAAGGGCTGGGGGCACGGCAGCATCCTCCCCCCTGCATCCTGCTCTGCCTCCCGACCTCCGCTGCTGTTTGCAGGGTATGCAGATGAATTGCTTTAGAAAAACACATTAGCAAAGCAAAAGTTTATTCTAGGAAGTAGGAGGTGGGAGAATTGGCAGTAATTCTCCCCAGTATCCAAGGTATTATTAGAGGCTTATCCCTGCTCTGCACAGTAATCACATTGGAAATTTTTGATTAGAAAACAAAATCTAAATGAGAATTATGAATATTCATTAGGTGTGGAGATTAATATGCATAATTATGCAAATTAGACAGCAATTAAACACCAATTCTCTGGGGAAATGATTAACACAAAGGCACAGAAATAGAAGGATGTAATTTGAAAGAAGTTTCTGGTTAAATGAACAGTGAGGGGAGCGGAGGAGACAAACACCGATGTGTTTGCCATAATAATCAGCTTGGCTGCAGCGGGGCCCTGGCAGTGCCCACCCCACTGCACCCCATGGAGCCCCACAGCCCCTGGGCTCCGTGCCTGGAGGCTCCCATGCAGCAACAGGAGCTCTGCCCTGTGCTCTCCCCATCCTCAAGGATGCATGGGTGGCACAACCAGCCCCGTGCAGCTCTCCTGTGGCCCCGATGGGCGTAGGATCCCTGCTGCTTTCCCTTCATCTTCCCTGTGATGTGCACTCAGGGCACCGCGTGTCCCCGTGGCTGTTGGCAGCCCGAGGTGCAGCCCGGGAGGAGCTGGCAGCTGATGAAAGGAGATGGATCCCCACGGCAGGAGCATTGCGAAACGCTGCCTTTGGGTGGCTGCCATGGGGGGCTGGGTCACCCTGCTCAGGGATGCGCTTTGGAGGGCTGCAAATGGCACAGGTGGGAGCCTGCTGGGAGCAGCCCGCGGTGCCAGCACGCCTTCCCCTGCAGGAATGCAGAGACTTAAATCACAAATAGCCCTGAACAAGCGTGAGCCCCGGGCCACGAGCCCCCAACCTCCCTAGTGATGCTCTTTGGATGGAGAGCAGCTTAGAGAGCAGCTCAGCACCGGGCAGCTCTGCTTGCACGCTGCTGGCACGAGCAGAAATCAGCTCCCACCGCAGCACCAGGGTGGCTGCAAGCAGTGCTTGGTTTGCAGTCATCCCCACCACGTGCTGCTGGAACACAGCAGTCACCGTACCCGTTCCTCCTCTTCCTCCTGTGTTTTGAAGCCTTTCCAGGCTGCGGTGGGATTTGCTTTGAAGTTGGGATCAGCTCCCACCGGTGGGAAGGTGGGGACGGAGAGGGGAGGATCGGTCACGCCGAGTGGAAGTGGTTTATTAATGAAAATATTGTTTTGTTTGTAGAAGGAAGAGTTAATTTTGCGAGAACACCTTTGAGGCTTTGCTGATAAAGCAAAGAGTAACCTTTGTTCTTCCTGTTTTTCAGTAGGTTTGGATGAAAGATCGGGATCAGGTTCCTGGGGAACGGGAGATCAAAACAGCTCCACGTTTGACCAAGGAAGGGTAAGGATGGAGCACAAACACTGAGCTCAAAGGAAAACAAACGGGGGCTTCACCACGGCTTCAGGGCACACGTGTTGTGCCCAGGTCGGCTCTGCCCCTGGAACAGCCTTTTTTGCCCCATTTTGTACAATGTTTCTGTTATAGGGGGGGACAGCAGGCAGCTCCCCAGGCTTTGCTACCTCAAAGCTCTCAGGCAGAGCTGCAGCCTCTGTTCTCCCCTCTCCCCACGCTCAGATTTGGGGTGGAGAGATTCCCACATTGGGGTGAGGATGGGGAATGGTTTTGATGTGGAGGAGCTGAAACTGCAGCAGCACGGAGCTGGGGCCTGAGGAGGAGAAGAGAGAAAAGACATTAACGTAATTGAAATGGTGGGGTTTTGACAGATGCTCATGTTTTAATGGGTTTGTGTGATCCGTTTTCGCGATGGCACCGTTCCCTTCCCTTAGGTCAGTGGCAGAGCAGACGCTTTTTCATTTCTCATTTTTGTAGAGCTCCTCTCCCTCTGGCTCAGGGGGGCTCGGGGGCTCTTTGCTCCTCACCTGTGAGCAAAGGCAGAAACTGAGCAGAAGCATGGGGCAAATCCCCCCGTGTCCCTGCTTTGGTGCTGCATCCACTCTGGATGTCACAGCCTCCCTGCCACGAGGATAAGATCCTTTCTGTGTCCTGTTTGCAAGGTGCCTTTGACTTTGACCCTTCCCATGGCAGCCTGGCCTCTCTGGGGAGTCCATGCAGTGCAGCTGATGTGGCTTTGGGGCTAATCAGGGGCTGTGGCATCTCCAGAGAGTGCCACCACGCAGCAGCGTGGCTCTTTTCCCTCCCAGCACGCTGAGTTGGGCACAGGCAGGTGCCTACCCCACACTCCTCGTGCTGTGGCTTTTGGCCCAGCATCCCAGCTGATAACTGTGTCTGTGTTGCTTCAGCAGAGCTATGGTGAAGGCACCCACTACGGCGAGCACAGGGAGCTGCCAGCACACAACAGCTTGTCTTCATCGCCATTCCTGGGACCTGGACTAGTGGGTAAGAGCCTCCCACTGCCCAGCACAGGGCAGTCCTGCAGAGCACTGCGTGGTTCCTGGGAGCATTTGCACTGGCCAGCATTGCTGTTCTCCCCAGAAGAGCTGTGCTTGCAGCAGCTGTTGGCCTGAGGGTCTCAGCAGTGCCTCCCGTGCACGGCAGCCTCTGGATTTTCTGTGCACCGTTATTTTTCCCTGTTTTACAGTAGCACCCAAGGGCAATAACAGATTGATGCCCGCTGTGCTGGCACAGGAAGGGCTGAGTTTGCTCCTGAGGAGCTGGTAATCAGGATTGGAGAGGTGTGGAGGGGGGGAACAGACACAGCTTGCCCTTAAGGTCTTGCAGCAGCCTGGTGGGGGCTTTGCCCTGCAGCCTCGCTGCCCCGGGCAGTGCAATCCCTGCAGAGAGCTGGGGTGCTCCCTGCTCACTGTGATGGGATTTGGGGGGCCTCCTCCTGTGTCCTGCTCAGGTATGGCCCTCTGTGAGGCTGTGGCAGTCCACCTTCTCTGTCCCCCATTCCAGGTGGCGCAAGGGACAGCACACCTCACTGTGCCAGCAGTCCTGCGTGCCACAATGTACCCGGCTCCATCTCCCAACCTGGGGGTGGAAGGAGAGATTAAGAGCAGAAAATATCCACCCTGAAGGACTTAGAGAGCTGTAATGGCATTAGGAATCGGGGTTAGTCCTCCCCACCTCTGCCCACGCAGCGGTGGGAAGAGCCCTCCAGCAAGCACTCATGGTTGGAAGGGTGGGGATAGAAGGGGGAATTGATCTGAAACCAAAAATCCCCACTGGGTGCAGAGGTTCCTCCTCCAGAGCGGCTCAGAAAGGGGAAGAAGAGCAGAGTGGCACTGGGAAGTGGCCGTCATCGTGCTTCCTCCTCCTGGCCCAGGTCTGGGCATGGGGTTCACTGTCAGCTCTGCTGCATGAGGCTGCCCATCACCTTCCAAAGGTGGCAGAGAGCGTTGGGGAGCGGCTCCCACCCCTGCCCCTCTGCCAGGGCGGTTATTCCTTCTTGTTTCCTGCCCTGGGAGGATGTAGGCAAAGCAGAAGAGGTGTTTCTTTATAAGCCAGGGGAGCCTTGATGTAATGCAGCAGCTTTTCTTGGGGCGTGCACAGGGGGAGGACCCCTCCCAGCCCATCCCAGCCCTGGGGTGATGGCAGCCCCTGGAGCTCCCAGCCAGGGGAGGAGCACAGAGCTCCGTTCCCCTTTGATGTGTGCAGGGAGGAGGCATTTGGCTTCCTCTCAAAGCCAGGGCTCCCGGTGCTTGGCAGGCACCTCCGCGCTCCCTGGCACATGGAACTGGAGCCTCTGCTCCCCCAGTGGGTGACATCCTCCAGCTGCCACCAAGGTGGGTCCCGGTGGCTCCCAGCACCCTGCAGTGGCCATGCTCCTCACCCCAGGCTCTGGGCACAGCACCCAGAGCCACGCCAGGAGCTGGGGAGGAGGGAAAGCGCAGGCAGGAGGGGCCTCCTAACGGCTCAAAGTCACTTTTGTTCCTAAAATTGAATGCGGTTGAAGGAGAAAACACCAACTCCTGGAGCAGGTTCCAAAAGAAATAAATAGGTTTTGCTTCGCCTCTGTGCGGAGAGTGGCGGAGTGGAGGAAGAGCACAGGTGGGGTTTTCTCTTCCTCTTTACCAAACTGCTGCTGAGAACTTGTCAAGTGGCAAAAGCCTAAGTGGAAGATGAGAGGAAGGAGAGCGGGTGGAAAAAAATGTTTTTGCATATGGCAGCAGTAGCCAAGTGGGAGGGAGGTGTGAGCGTTGGAGGTGGCACTTCCCTGTCACTCCCCGGTTTCCCAAAAGGTTCCCCCAGGGGGGGCACGAGCTGGGAAAGCTGATCCCAGTGGGGCAGTGGGGTGGGACTGGGGAATTTGAAAGCAGGAGATGGAAGGAGTGGGCCAGAATGGACACACTGGGTGGTAGGGGATGGGCAGAGGTGCATGTGCAACCCCTGTGTGCTCCATCGCTGTGGGTTTCCAGGCTTTGGTCCCATCCTGGAGGGATGGGGATGGTGGCACGAGGTGGCAGGGATGGGTGCACAAGCGAGGAAGGATTTTTGTTTTAAATCACCAAATCTTCAAAATCAGTCACTCTCCTACCATTCCCCTTCATGGCAGGGAGACAAGGGTGGGATTGCTCAAGCAGCAGGGAAACTGATAAGCCATAACAGATTTCTTTCTAGTAATTATTTCTAGTAATTAGCTTCTTTTCAGAGGAGTGTTTCTAATCTTGTGCTCATTGTGAGCTGTTGTGGATTGTGTTCTTCCTGGACAATGCTTTTAATCTGCCTGCGGAGGGGGCTCAATGCTGCTCCTGTTATTTTTTTTAACATATTCCCTCCCCTTTTGATCGTGGGCTGGGCTTTTCCTCCCTTTTCTCCCCTGGACAAATTTGGATGGAACCACAGGGCTGGGATGGGGCTGGGGTGATGCGAGGGCACCGGGAGGCACCTGGTGCCCAGGAGGGGTTGGTGCAGTCTGTGAGCAGCACAGGTCACCTTTCCCTGTGCACATCTGCATTGGTCCTTGTCTGGAGGAGAGAAAAGGCAAAACCACGAGTTTACTTAAAAACATTGCTCAGGTTGGAGGGGGGTGAGCTGTTGGGGGGAGGATGAGCTGCTGGGGACAGGTGAGTTGTTGGGGGGTGATGCCCATGCTCAGCCCCACTGCCTCAGGGCAAAGAGGGATCCTGCTTTCTTGATTTACTGATTTTTTCCCCAAGTCTCAGAATTGCAGGATTTGTCATTGAGAGGCGGTGGTTGGGGCCCATGGTGCTGTCCCAGTCCATGCTGCCTTCTTGGAGTTTAGCCCCATTTTCTGTCCAATGCCTCTGGGCTATGCCAAATCCTAGAGCGGAGGAGTTTGCCATGCCTCCAAAGTTTGCCATTCCCCTAGTTTTGCCATTCCCCCAGTTTTGCCATTCCTCCAGTTTTGCCATTCCCCCAGTTTTGCCATTCCTCCAAAGTCTGCCATCCTTCCAATTCCTCCAAACTCTGCCGTTCCTCCCACCTCATTTTCCTCAACAGCTCAATCTAAAATCCCTTCTGCTGAGATTTTCACCTCTTTTTTCTTTTTCCCATTGTCCCAGCACAGTGCGTACAGGGCCAGGGGGGGCCTCTCCCTCCCACCCCCAAACCAGTGCTGATCAAAGCATGCAGCACACTGCCAGCACCGGGCACGCTTTGCTTCCAACACGAATCAAACAAAGCAGCAACGAACAACGTCAGATGAAAGCAGCAGGTTTGGGGAGAAACACCGGGCAGGATTTGCACTCGTCATATTTCTGTTTGTGTGCTGAGTGCCTTTCCTTGTAGGTTTGGGGATCATCCGTGGATGTTTTTGCAGGCAGAGGGCTGGAGGCTGCTTACCAGCATGGAATTACCCCAGTTCTCTCTGCTTTAGGAGCAGCAGTGATCCCCCCCGATGACACAACCCGCTGAGCTATTTGTGTAACGCCGCAGCAAATATAGCCGCTAAGCTCTTTTAAAAATTAGGTCATTTAGGAGATCTGTCCCCTGACATCCTGACCTTTGTTTACTTAACGGTTAAGCCTCTGAAATGAAGCGGTGGCGGCGCGTCTGCCCGCTGGGATGGCACCGTGGGGCCAGGATGGAAGGGGCTGGAGCTGCCATGGGGCTGGAGCTGCCATGGGGCTGGGATGGAAGGGACTGGAGCTGCTATGGGGTTGGGCTGGAAGGGACTGGAGCTGCCATGGGGTTGGGCTGGAAGGGACTGGAGCTGCCATGGGGTTGGAGCTGCCATGGGATTGGACTGGAAGGGACTGGAGCCACCCCAGTCCCTTTGGGGCTCTCGGGTTTGGCTGTCACAGCACAGGGACCCTTGGGAGCATGGGGCTGAGCTCAGGGTCCCTATGTCCCATCAGTGCTGGGGCTGCAGACCGAGCAGGCCCCTCTCTGTCCCCATCATGGGGGGTGGTTTAGGGAAATTTTCTCCCCACCACCTTCATCCGCTCCCTCTTCCCGGGGCGTGGGGCTGCCTGCGTGTCGTCCCCGTCCATTAACCTCCATCCTAAGGCTTTAGGTTAAGCAGATTGGCCAAATCCTCCCCTCCCGATTTTGCTCACGGAGCGAGGACGTGATCACCGCTTTTTGGGGAAGGGGCTTTGGGGAGGGGACTCATGGACCCCATCAGCACCCACTGCACCCCTGCATGTTCCCCCCTTCCAGGACAGGGCCGTGCTGGCCCTGCTCGGAGCCTTTGCTCATCATCTCCCATTCCCCAGCAGCACCACCCATGGGCTGTAACAAACAGCAGGGGAAAATCCGCCTGCTTTTTCAGTCCTGTTCTCTTTCTTTTAATTGAAAAGTGCCTGTTCTGACGGGGAAAAACCCCAAAGCTATTGCCTTGGTGCCTCCCCCATCCCACCCTCCCCAGCACCCATGGGTGCTGCGTGTCCCACAGAGGGAAGAGACTGCAGGGACGTTTCAGGATGGAAATATTTCACTCTGTATGTTGGGTTTCTTTTTATTTGGGGCTTTTTTTTTCTCCCTTGAAAACACTGCTCTCAGCAGCACGTGGGCAGGGGGAGGCTGAGCATCGATGGAAGACACTGCAGGGTGCTCAGGGTGCTGGGGATGGGGCTGAAGCTGGGGGCTCGAGGAAGGAGCAAACCCTTCTGTGTTCCGTGCCCGCTCTACAGAGCCATGGGGCTCTTTGGGATGTTGAATATCCAGCAAAAAAAGCAGCAGGAGATGATCCACTGAGATGGGGTTTCCCATTGTATGGAAGGAAGCACTGCAGTCTGGTCCTTTGCTCCTGGCTTCGCTCTGCCCCAGCCTCTGCCAAAGTCAGACGGCTTTTTTTAATATGTCTGGAGTTTTTTTTTTTTTGGCTCTGGCCTGGAACTGCCAGTTTCCATGTCCACGAGCACTTCCCTGCGTCGCTGCCGCTTTAGGGTTTTGCTCTTGATGGGCTGAGCTCGGCTGCTTGCTCACCTGGAGGAGCTCTGTGTGAGCAGGGAGCTGGCACTGCCACCACTGCCACCACTGCCACCACTGCCACCACCACCACTGCCACCTCCTCTGCAGGGGAGCAGGGGGTGGCCGCAGGGCTCCTGCTGCCCTCTCACCCAGCGTCACTTGGTGTTCTCTCTCCACTGCAGGGAAGAGCGGCGAGAGAGCCCCGTACTCCACGTTCGGAAGAGACACGGGGATGCCAGGACTGAACCAGGTAACGATGGCACACGTTGGGATTTTGGCTTTGTTTAGAGGTGGGAGAGCCCGGGGCGAGCAGCAACCTGGCAGCGTGCAGGGGCTGCGTGCATGGTGCTGGCTCGGGGAGGAGCTCTCAGAGCTGGGATGGGGGCAGGTGCTGCCCCATCGCTGCTGGACCCCGCACTGTGCATCTCCTCTCCCTGCACCCATCCCAGCAGCTCCCACGAGGCTGCTCCATCCCTGCCTCCTCCATCCCATCGCTGCTCTGTGCTGTGATTTCTGCGCTGCTGGAGCGTTGCTTTGGGGGGAATCAGGTGGTGGTTGGGTTTGGGGTCGTTCAGGAGTGATGCTCCTCGCCACGATCAGGGAGGGATGCAGCTCGGGACAGCTGCACCGTGCAAACCCCACGGCACTGCCCTAAGGGGAAACTGCTTCCTGCGGGGAATCCCGTGCTCAGAGCTCTGAGCCAGCACGGAGATAACACAGCCAGAAATAGATGGAGAGAAGGAGCAAGCAGCTCTGCTTTGATGTGTGCTGCCAATGGCCCTCCTGAGCCCCGGGCTGGGCACTGCCATAGGAGAGTGGCCCCGCTTGGTGCAGGGGAGCAGCTCTGCCGCGCAGCTTTTTGTTTTATCCGTGCACCCACACGCACGTTACGTGTTTTAATTTTACACAAATTTGTCATAATTTCCTCTTCTCTTGAACCGAGGATGTTTCCTTTGCTGAAACAGCTGTGCTGGCTGCCTGTGCCAGAGTGGATTTCATTTACCACCGAAGCTGCTAAAATAAAAACGGGACGGGTGCCAGGCAGCGCTTTTTAGCGTCGCGGTTTTGCTGGAGTTTCGTGGAGGGGGGGGGATATAAGGGAACACCACGGGGTGGGCAGATGGGGCCGGGTCAGGTGGCAACGTGGGATGGGGCTTTTGGATGTGGGGCACACAGAGGGGTTTTAACCTTTTTTTTCTTTTTTGGAAAAATGCCCCAAAATGGTCCAGCAACACTTTCTCCCCAAAACAGCCTCATTGAGGCTCTGCACTCCCCTGACCCTTCGCCCTGGGGAGCATCACCAGGGTGAGAGAAGGGGACCAAAGTGCCCATTTGTCTGGGAATTGCCCTAAAATCACGATGCCCTGGAGGTGCTGCCCTTGCTCTGCTCGGCGCCGGGTAACCCGACCTGTGGAACAGATTGCAGGAATGTCCCCAGCTGTGAACACACCAGCTCCTCTTTCCCTCCCCGAGCCCTTTTTGGAGGAGCTTTAAAGCAGCACGTTTTTTCTTTCTGCTTTCTCCAAAGCTCCCAGTCCTCCTTTCTTTCAGCTCAGCCCTTGAAGGCGGTTTCAGACGAAGCTTTGGTGGCTCGGGGGCCCTTTGCCAGCCCTGTTCAATTCCCTGTAAAAGCACGGAGCCGAGCAGTGCCAGCTCCGTGCTGCTTCCCAGCGCGCCCAAGGTCAGCTCGGATAAACACAGAGGAGGAGTTTCCTCTTTTTAGAAGGAGGGATTTGACTTTTCCCTGATAAAATGCACAGGAAAAGCACAGAAGAAAGGGCACTGAGGCTCCGTTACCTCTCTGTGATGGGTCTGGGTGCCCTGTGCCATGCTCTGGGATCCTGGGTTTGGCTTTCTGGGCAGAGAGGGACTCAGAGATATGTGCCCAGGTGGCTCACTGGTGGTGTCACCTCTCCCATCTCTTGCAGCTGGGATAAAATGGGTGCTCAGGGCAGGGCTGAGAGCTGGGACAGCACAGGGGCTCCCCAAGGACCGGGGCTCCAGAGCCTGGGGTTGCTGGTGGGTGAGCATGTTTCTGTCCTGGAGGTATCCCCAGCTCCCAGCTGAAAAGGGGGAGAGAGAAGAGGAGGAGAGAGCCCTGGGAAGCATTTATCCCCTCCTTACCCAGCAGAACAATCCGTGCAAACCACACAGAGCAGGATGAGACCACGCCGATGGCTCCCAGCAAACCCCACCACCCATGGGTGCCTACGGGCAGAGCTCCCAGCTGCAGCAGGTGCTTCCCACCTGTCCAGGTGTCCGGGGAGCAGGGCAGGATGCTGAGCCCAGCAGCGGGGCCGCCTCCTGCTCCTGGCACCGTGCAACAGCACCTGCTGCAGCGCATCCCTGGTTTGCAGCAAAAAAACACAGCTTGAAAGACCCTTTTCTTATTGCACACATCCATCCCCCCCCCCCAACCCTCCTCTTTACATATTTATTTTTCCTCCTGGCC
>WBMW01001777.1:455702-478642 GCA_013396635.1 Penelope pileata
TGGGGTCCTGCTCTGGGCCGCTGGGGGTCCGCTTTGGGGACCTGGGGTCCTGCACTGGGACGTTGGGGGGCTGCTCTGGGCCCTTGGCGTCCCGCTTTGGGGGCTGGGGGTCCCACTTTGGGCCCTTGGGAGTCTGCTTTGTGGGCTGCCGTCCTGCCCTGGGCCCTAAGTGGGAGTGCTTTGGGGGCTGGGGTCCTGCGTTGGGGCCTCAGGGTCCTGCTCTGGTGGCTGAGGGGGCTGCTTTGGGCCCTTGGGGTCCCATTTTGGGGGCGTGAGGTCCCACTTTGAGCCCTGGGGGGCCTGCTCTGGGGGTCGGGGGCTGCAGGGTGGTCCCTGGGCAATGCCCTCATCCCTTTGAGAGCTTTATGGCAGCAAAGTGTGGCTGATGTCACACACACCTGGTGCTGGCGGAGCTGCCGGTGTCACTGGGAGGGTTACCCACCTTCTGGAGCTGTATCTGCTGTTATTGCCATGCATTAAGGAATTTGGTGAAAAGGGAAAGGGGTGAAAGCAGAGCTATCGGTGTGACTGTCCCTGTGGGTGGAAGCCTGGGGACAGGGCTCAGCCGCCCGGGGTGCTGCTGGGGAAGCATCTGGCCAGGGGCTGCTTGCTTTGCCTGGAGGAGATGGAGCTGTGTGCTCCCCACGGCCGTGGGGATCCTGCTGGCATCCCATGCAGCACCCTGAGCTGCCCAGGGTGCAAAACCTGCACCTGGAGGAGCACGGTGTGGGCTCACTGCTGTCCTCACTGGCTGCTCTGCTCGGTGAGATGTGTGCTGTCAGCTCCTGCCTGCGTGGGGGTTCGTCCTCAAAAGCAAATTACGATCATGAGGATAAGGTGCTGCAGTTGTCAGGGGGGTGAGGAGGCAGCAACGGGCGTTGCTGGGGCTCTGGAGCTGGGAGTGCTGCTCCTCCTGCAGCTTTGGGTCCAGGGGGAGGGGAGGACCCTGGGGGTGCAGCTCCCCCTTCCCAAGGGCTGCATTTGTACGGAGCCACGTGTGAAACCGCGCAGGGGGAGAGGATAACCAGCGTATTCTTATCCCAAGGTGTAGTGGGTTTTCCCTTCATATCAATTTGGACCGAGATCAAAGGTGTAACAGGGCCGCGCTGCGCTAATTTTGGGTTACTGTTGCATTTTGCATTACCTCAGAGCGGAAAATATGCGAGCTNTTCATCCCCTGCTCTGCCTGTTGCTCACCTGGCTGCTTTCTCCTGCCCAGCTGCTCCGAGCACAGCGAGGCGGTGAGCGTGGACAACTGCGTGCACAGCTTCCCGGCGGACGTTCCCGGCCCCAAGCGCTCCCGCGTGCGATCGCCGGCGCTGGGCATTAACACCAACCCCAGGTGAGCACCGACGGGGCAGCGCTGCTTCCCTGCAGCGTTCCTTGGGGCTGCTGTGCTGCGGGCCTGGGGGTTGCTTTTTGCAGCAGTGCTGTAGCTGCAAGCGGCTTCTGGGTGGAGGTTTTTGTGCCTGATGTGAAGTTTGCTTTGGGAGGCGAACGCGCTGTGCTCCACGGGGAGGATTTTGGGAGGCATCCTGCAGCCTCGCCAGCTGTGATAGTGCATGAGAGCTGGGCTCAGAGCGTGCTCTCATCTGTGATTTGAGACCTGGGAGAGCCCAGGGGGGGTGTGGAGGTGCAGTGGGCTGCAGGCAGGGCGCAGGGTTTGCTCTGCAGGTCAAGAAGACAAGCACATCAGGATGCCAAGAAGGGAATCGCATCCATTTCATGAAGGACCAAGTTGTCTCTGAGTTTTCGGAATTTTGGGCTCTCCTCATGCTCTGTGTGCCCACCTGGGGAAAGGAGGGCTCCCAGCTCTCTGTGTGGCTGCTCTCCGTGCTGTTTGCTGTGGCAGATTGGATGGCACTGTGTGAGGCTGGGGTTTGGTGGTGTTCTCTGCTTCTAGAAGTTGTTGGCATCTCTGCTCTGGGAAACCGAACAGATCTCTTGGGTGAAGCTGATTTTGTTGGGAACTTCTTATCTGCAGCAGCGTAAAAAGCTCAAGGAAATGTTTTTAATGACCCCCCTGTGAAAAATTATCTCCTCTCCCCCAAACTGGGAAGGAGGATGCTGCTCCTGAGGGCACGCTTTGCTCTTCCTCAGTTCCTTGGTGCTCTCCCAAGCACCCACAGTGAAGGGTGAAGCTGTTGGGATGCGGTGTCGGTGCCTGGGCTGTTCCTTGGGCACAGGGTGGCCGTGGGGTGACAGGGAGGCATGGGTGACAAGAGGCAAATGGCACAGAGATGGGTTCACCTGGTCCTGGGGGATTTGCACTGGTGCTTTCTGTGTTGGTGCTGCCCTGTTCCACATCACTGAAATGTGGCAGCACCGGGGCTTGGCACCACCCTGCTGTCACCAACAGCGGGGACGGATGGGACAGTGGCACAGCGTCCCTTGGGTGCACTGGGAGCAGCTGCTCACGCATTGCAGTGCAGGACAGAGCAGGACAGAGCACAGGAGGAAAAGCATTCTGCATCACCCCCATCCCGGGGCTCTAAGCCTCTCATCCCCCCTTTTTGTGTAGGTTCTCACCGCCTCCGTTTCGTTAAAAGCAGGGAGCATCTGCGCTGCTCGCTTGGATTCCTCCTCTTTTGTCCCTCGCTTCCCAAGTTGTGCGGCTCTGGCGGATGGGAAATGGGGAGAGAGGAGGGGAGGAGACTTCTGGAGCGCGGCAGGAGGAGGGGAGCGGGCTGGCAGCGCTCGCTGCACGGAGACAAAGGCTGAGCTGCACGGGGACAGCGGGCACCTGGCGGCTGCACCCCGACAGCGCTGCGTGGGGAATCGCTCCTGGCTCCGAATTTCTCTGAGGGATGGGGGAAGTGGGGAAGGAGGGGATTCAGAGCTCAGCACAGCACCAGGACCGCGATTCCATCTAGGAGAGGTCCATTTTGCATCAGAATTTCTTTCTTCTGGGTCTCTTCTAAGCCTTTGTGTATCGAAAAAACAAAAAAAAAAGCACCCAAAAAATACCCCCAAACCAAAAAAACACCCACAAAAACATAGAGCTCTGCGCTGAGAAGAGAGGAATTTCAATCTCTGTGCACTAAAAGTCACATCAGCTTTTTAATAACACTCGGCTTCACGACTGCCGGTCTCCTGTTGCGAGCACGACTTGCTCCAGTTCTGTAGGTGTGGTTTTTGAGTTGTTTTCTTTTTTTTTTTTTTTGTCTGCTTTTTGTTCCTGACCCTCTCAGCAGCCTGTGGGTCCCACCGAGCATGCTCCTGGCACCGAGCTCAGCTTTGTTCCATTGGGACAGATCAAAGTTTCCCTCCTTAACCCTTCAGTGCTTTTGTTTTGGGCTTCCCAAGGGAGGGACGGGTCTCTGAGCCACTCCAGAATTGTTTTAGTCCTAAGCTGACTTTATTTATAAGCTGACTTGGGTTATAAGCAGCTTTTCGGATCCGTTGCAAAATTACTAGAGTGCATGCAGGAAAAAAAAAAATAAAAAGCTGAAGGGTTCATGCAAAGCACTGTGAGTGCATCTGGCTCTGTTTGCTGGAAGTCCCCCACGCTTCTGAGTGGCAGAAGCTCAGCACATTGCAGCACCTCCTTTTAAAAATTTCTATTTCTTTGATGTGAATAGGAGCTGTGGATCTCGGGAGAGGAAGCAGTGCTGTGTTTTTCGTGCAGCAGGAGCTTCGAAGAGCTGCTGGAGGTGGTTCCTGCAGGACCCCAGCACGTGGCTCCTTTGTGTTTTTAAGCAGAGGTTTCAGATGTGCTGCCCGGACCCGGTCTGTTCCTGTCTGCTTCCTCCTGCTCTGATGCCATCTCCTAACTTTGCCTTTCAGAGGTTTTTTTTGAAAGTTTTTAATTGTTTGCTTCCTTCTGGCTTTCTGTTTTTCTTTCTTTTTTTCAGCTTAGTTTTTTGCATACAGCCCCAGACATGGACTGATTGATGTGCCCGCTGCTGGGCAGTGCCACGGGACTGGAAATCCTGCACTCACCCCACTTTTTTTCCAACCATCCCCCTATAAAGACTTCAAAGAAGTAGATAATGTGGTGGAAAAAGGCTTTTTCCTTTGAGCTACCCTAAAGAAGACCCTGGAGAGGTTGTTAGCATCGCAGCAGCGCTGGGGGGGTGCATTGCTGGAGCAGTGCTGCTTCCCTCAGCTGTGACAGCTTCATTATTTCAGGTTATTCTCAGCCTTCTGGTGGGCATCTCAGAACGAGGAGCTAGTTTCTGGCTTCAGGAGTAACAGAAGGTAACTTAATTACAGCTCTCCAACTGGCTCCAGAAGGCATCTCGACCTCGGCGGCGTTAATCTGCGTCCAGCAGGTGTAGGTTGCACGGATAACAACGGCTCTGCTCCAGGGAAGGAAATGGGCTCTGTGTGTGTGGTTCCTGCTGCAGCCCTCTGCAGCCCAGTGCCTCTTCCTGCCGCGGGCAGCCCGTTGCTGGGGGCCGACAGGATGGGAGCTTGCATTTCCGAGCTGAGATGGTCGGTAGATCGGGAGCAGAGGGCGGTGAGGAGGTCACAGAATGGTTGGGTTGGAAGGGATTTTAAAGATGATCCAGTTCCAACCCCTGCCGTGGGCTGGGTGCCCTCCAGCTCGGCTGCCCAGGGCCCACTCATGGCCTTGGGCACCCCCAGGGATGGGGCACCCACAGCTCTGGGCCCTGTGCCAGGGCCTCACCGCCTCTGAGTAAAGAATTTCCCCTTCACATCTGACCTAAATTTCCCCTCTGTTAGTTTAAAGCCATTCCCCTCTGTCCTGTTGCTGTCTGCCTGTGTACAAAGCCACTCTCCTCCTGTTTCTCAACCCTCTTAGGTGTTGGAAGGCTGCAGTGAGGTCTCCTGGAACCTTCTCTTCCCCAGGCTGAACACCCTCAGCCTATCATAAAGTCATTAAGGTTGGAAAAGATCTCTGAGACCATTGAGTCTCACCATCCACCCACTGAGCCATGTTCCTCAGTGCCACATCCCCATGGTTCTTGGACACCCCCAGGGACAGTGTCTCCCACCCTCCATGGGCAGCTGTGTCTGCATCACGGCTCTTTGGAGCAGAAATTGTTCCTAGCACCCACCCTGACCCTCCCCTGGCACAATGTGAGGCCGTCCCCTCTCCTCAGCACTGCTCTCAGCGAGTTCTTCCCCATTCCATCCCCATATCTGGGGTTGTCCTGACCCAGGGGCAGCTCTGTGCTCTTGGGAGATAATCCTGCGTCCACGTGATATGGCTGAGATGTCCTCACGCTGCTAACTGCTGGGGCACAGAAGAAAACAAATGAGGGGGGGAGGACACAACTGGAATTTTTGGTCTTAAAATGCCGTTCAGCCTGTGCTTAGTGCAAGAAGTGAGCTTTGATAGCAGTGGCACTGAGGCTGTGCCTGCACATTGCCAGGCTGATGCACGGTGCTGTCCTCTGCTTGTCAGAAAATAAAGTCCTGGAGGTGTTAAAGATGCAAAGTAACAGGAATAAGAGAAATGAAGAGAATCAGGAGGCATTGTAGTGATGCTGGATGAGATCGTGAGGAAGGCTCTGTGCTGTGTCTGTGGTTCCAGGCTGCAGCCACTGCACGTTGACTGCTTTTTGCTTTGTGCATGGGATAGAAGAGGGCTCACTGAGTGCTTTTCATACTCAAGCAGAAGGCTGTGGTGCTGTTAAAACAAAGCAAGAGTTGGAGCACTGTCTGTGTGCTTGCCAGCTTGTAGAGTTTCATGTAAAATCAGGTGTTTAAAAAGGATCCCTTCTGTTTTGCCACTAATGGAGAGTCTTTAAGGTTTTGACCTTTATTCTTGCATCCATTAAGGTTTGCACTTCGTGGCTTGGCAGCTGGTCAGCACCTGCAGCACCATGCTGGGAGCACCACCAAGATCTGTGATGGAGATCCTTGGAGTCAGGTGTTTGTGGTGGGAGACAGAGTGATAACTGCTTCTGTGCCATTGTCTTCTTTTCAGTTGTGGGAATTGCTCTCTGTTAACTTAGACACGCTCTGAGTTTTGCTCGTTACCTATAAAAGCATCTTAAGTTCTGTGCTCAGTTTACCTCTTCCACTTGACACAAGAGCAGCAACATCATCTCAAACTGAGCGTGAGCTTTGCTCTTGGAAGTTCAGGAAGATGCATAGAACTCAGAGCAAACGCTGGTACTGAGGTACAGAGAGGTTTAACCTCCCTCCTTGTTCCTTTCCTGTGCTTTTCCAGCCCCAGTGGGAAGAAGTTCCGCAGCAAGCCCCAGCTGGCACGCTACCTGGGCAGCTCCATGGACCTCAGCACTTTTGATTTCCGCACGGGGAAGATGTTGATGAGTAAAATGAACAAGAACAGGCAGAGGATGCGCTACGACTGCTCCAACCAAGCCAAAGTAAGAGAGGGTCTGGGTGGTCGGGGTAGAGCAGCTCGTGTCACTTCCATCAGGAGTCAGAGTGCTTTGCAGAACCCAGAAGCTCCATCTCTGCTCTGTTAAATGTGGAAAATAGCATCGTGCTTATTTTCTAGTGATGTCAGTTGGTAAAGAATCAGGAGCAGTACTCTGGTCCAAGTGACTGGAACATGCACTTGCAGCACCAGGTGCTGTAGTGATGCTGTATGTGGAAAATGCTTTGCCTCAGAGGGAGCAGCAGCTAAGACACCTCCTAGGCTCCAAGATTCTGTCCAAACCTTCCAATAAATGTCCCAGGAGTTACCATAAGCTTATGAATGAATTAGCACAGAAGATGATTCAAAACAGTATTTGTGCTGAATGGTTTTCTACATCTCATGAATAAATGTTAGGCAGATTCCATGTCTGCATCCCCAGGAACAAAGCGTGTCCTGCAGCCATTTCAGGATTAGCAGGGCAGATCCCGGGAGCGTGCTTCCTGCCTTCCACGGAACTTAAGGTGCAGGCATGTTGTGAAAACCTGATGGTTATCAGTCCTGTTAAAACTGAATTTTTTGAAGAGCTAAAGGTTTAAAAAACAAAATACAGGGGATCAGGGCTCCAGCTGTGCTGTTGGATTTCAGCTGTGGATGCCAGCCAGGAGCTTAGAGTGGTGTCAGCATTCACAAACTGGTCTCTAAATCCACAGAACGATTTTTCTGATTAGAAGTTTTGATAAAACATTTATAATACCTTTAGTGACCCAAAGATGACTTGTTGTATGAAATGTAAATTCACTGTTCTGGCTCTAAATTCTGTCCAAATTGGAATAAAACTTTATAAGAATGAGAGGTTGCTAGTGTTCTAAGGAGAATGTGGAAGAGTGGAAAGCTTGGTTATGTTGAGAGGTCTTAGGCAAGATCTGAAGGTTGTTGTGTGTTTCTGGCAGTCTCACTGAGATCAGATCAGCCACGTTTTCAAGTCCATAAACACTCCTTTTGCCTGCTGTACACCTTTCTAGCTGTAGTAGTATGCTGACAAATTGGAACTATTTTATGGAATTTTCCCCTTCTTTTTGTTTTGAAACTTTTAGGGCAAGCCTGATTTGAATACAGCACTGCCTGTCAGGCAGACAGCCTCCATATTCAAACAACCTGTCACAAAGATCACAAACCATCCCAGCAACAAGGTGAAGAGTGATCCTCAGAAAGCTGTGGACCAGCCCCGGCAGGTAAGGCTTGGAGGCAATAAAATGATTTAATTTTGTAACATTGAACAAATGGTGGCAATTTGAGATTTCAGAAACAATGGCTTATAGTGCTTCCAGCTTTTAAAATCAGAACAAAAACCATTTATAGTATACAGTTAACATGCACTGTTTTATAACCAGGCTCCAACCTTTGTTAAGGTCACAATTCTGTTTGGTTAAAAGTTCGTTTTCTTCATGCTGAAATTAAGTCTTATCTACAAATTAAGACAACAGTCATAACCAGTTTAGAGGAAATGTACAGTGTAGCCATTAGAAAATGTTCCAGGTGCATTAGGATTCTGCCTTTCAGGAAATCCCTTGCAGACTGCAGCGTGGTGCTGGTGATGTGCTGCAAGGGATGGTACCCCCTGCATGGGCCTTTTTTTTTTTTTTTTTAGATGGATGTATCATTATTTGCTAACTCCACCTGTTTAAGGCCAGAAATCCACTTGAAATGTCATTATTATCAAATTGTGTGGTGGTTTTCTTCTCACACTATATGTTTGCAAACAAGGGAATGCACCAAAAGTGAAGGAAATGGTTCAGCTTCGTTTCATCTAGTGAGAGGATGCCAGAAGTGTGCTTGGGCCAGAGCAGCTTTGAAGCTGGGCATGGCTTCAGCTGAGGCTTGCATGTTCAAAGCAGCCTTTGGAAGGTGTTCTCAGTTCATCAGTGCTGCCTGGAGCTGACAGCCTGTTCCCTCCACAGAGCTCCCACCAGGGTTTCTGTGAATCCCTTCCTGTTGTGAGTCCATCTTTGTACCTTTTGGAAAATGGATGTTCAGCTTCGTTAGTCTGCTCAGACACTGTCAGTGGGATCAATTACTGCTCTGTCCCAAGCTCTTGTAGGTCTGCTGGAATTAAAATATTCAGAGAAGAAAGTGATTTCATTAAAAAGACCTTATAAAACACATCTCACACTAAAAACTTCATGCAGGCTTAAGAACTTCTCTTTCTCAACAGTAATTTAGGATCTATTTGAAATGGAGTGGTGTTTATTTTTTAGAGCCAGGCTGCTGGATTTTTAGTATCATTTCCTAAGGAGGAAGAGTGTATGTGTTCCTAGTCCTGCTGCTCCTCCACTAAACCCCTTGACTAGTTAGGACAGCAAAATGAGTCACTAAAGGTAAGAGGTTCATCTGCAAAAAAACTGAGCTGGATAGAAATTTGTATCCCACTGAGGGTGAGATTGATATGTAAGACTGATATGCATGAAGATGCTGGAAGCTGTAGCATCCTGCTCACATCAGCACTTGTTGCAGTGCAGCTTCGTGGGCTCAGCCTGGGTTTTTCTTACTTTGACCAGGAAGTAGTGCAGTGTAACCCCAGGTCAGCTGTTCAAAAGCCATCAGCTAGAGAACATCCAGCTGATGTGTTTTGGCTCTGACAGCTCTCATTTCTCCTGTTAGGAGCTGGTAACTGGAACAGGAGTGTGGTTCAGTTACGTCTGGGTTTTAACAGGCACGAAGGGGGGATGTGTCTGGCCTGATAGGGTAAATTCCTAGTTTATCAAAACCTAGGTGAAATTGCTTCATTGCAAGAAAAATTGTATTCCAGCTGTTCATTGGTCATCCTTACACAGGTAGATTGGGAGGTGCAAGTGTTTCCAGTTTGGGTGTCAATCTTCCCACCAAACCATGGCTTTAGGTTTGAGGGGATCTGTAGCGCAAAGCTCTGTGAAGGACTGGGTGTGATCACCAGGAGAGGGGTCAGATGCTGCTTGGATGAGTTCTGCATTCCTTGACTCCAGTTCTGTGGCATATAGGGCACAGCAGAAGAGGAACAGGAGTGCAAAGCGTGCTGTCCCATGCTGTGTGCGCTGAGATGAAAGCAGGCCAGCGTTGCCTTGCTGCTCCAGTTCAGAAGCAGTGGAAGGACTGTCCCTGGGGGAGAGTCTTTTCCAAGGCAGGAAATGAGGACAGGGGTGTGAGATTGACTGGCAGAGGGGATTGCTCCCTGCTTCACACCTGGCAGAGCCCTTCTGTTCTGAATCCAGTCTGGAATTAGCAGCAGTGCCCTTCCCACTTGGGATAGCAAGCTGGGGCTTTGCTTGCTTGCCCGTTCCATTTCTCTGTTTTGTGCCAATAAATGTTTCCTTTTGATGTCAGCTCTTCTGGGAGAAGAAATTAAGTGGACTGAACGCTTTTGACATCGCAGAGGAGCTGGTGAAAACAATGGACCTTCCAAAAGGTTTACAAGGTAATCAGAGTGCCCTTAGCTCTGGGGGGCTGTGACATTTTGGTGCCAGGCAGCAGTGTGGACCTCCTGGGACCACGGCAGCAGGAGCTGACAGTGCTCCTTGAGCACCCTCTGTCCTTAGGGGATACTGAAGCGTGGTGAGAGGAAGTGGCAAGGTTTCCCCACTTCTGTGTGTGTGTTTTCCAGAAGCAGTGCCTCTTTAAACCGCTTCCACTCCCAGGTTGTTTTTTATGTAACATGAAGAGGTATTGCTGGAGGTTTAAAATCACCTTGGGGAGAGTTGTGCAGGTGCTGTTAGAACCGTTCAGGGCAGAGATTTATGTCATGCTGACTTTCTCAATGCCACTACCTGCTTTGCCATTAACATTTAAACAATGCCTGCTGTCTTGATTTGCTGTTCGTTGTCCTGTGCCATGCTGACTGTCGCTTCTCCTCCGCTTGCAGGGGTTGGACCTGGCTGCACTGATGAAACCCTTCTCTCTGCTATAGCTAGTGCCCTGCACACCAGCACTATGCCCATCACTGGCCAGCTGTCTGCAGCTGTAGAGAAGAACCCTGGCGTTTGGCTAAACACTTCACAGCCACTGTGCAAAGCATTTATGGTGACTGATGAAGATATTAGGTATTAACCAGAAGTACCAGATACTGTCTTGAAAGGTGTTTTCTTGTGGTAAAACAGTACCCTCTTCTTTCAATGGCAAGCTGAAGCCTCTGGGAGAGGACCATGCTGAGCTAATTTGAATGTGTCTTTCTCAAAAGGGTAGAACAAGTTGTTACACAAGCAGCTCTCATACAGGCATGTACTTAAAGCACATTATTTTTATTTTGACCATGCTCAGTTGCTCTGAGGTTTCAGGTTCATATTCATTCATCGTAACAGTATGTCTCCTGTAGTTGAAAAAGTTACCTGAATTTGAGTGACCTGGATTAAGGCACGTCTGAAGAAGTGCTTGGGGAGACACTAAGTGTGTTTTCACCATCTGTGTCAGCACAGGACCCAACAAAAGCAGGGATGCAATTTATGTATTGTATCTTGCTTCCCATAGATCAAGATTGGTCAAATTCAGCTTTAAGAACCTGATAATATCTTTGGTATATTCAGTTCTCTAAGCTGAAATCATACTCCTTGGCATTCATAGCAGTATATAAAAGCAGGAATTGTTTTGTCTGTTCAACTGGTGAATCTGTTTGAACTACAGGATGACTTTGGGGGGCGTGATTTATACATGAATGACCAGGAAAAAACAGTCTGTTTGTAACTTTCTGGTTTCCTGTGGCTGAGATGAAATAGGAATCCCCTGGACTGGAGTTTGTTGACCAATTCTTTACGTTATTTTATGTAACTGAGATAAAAGGAGCTGCAAAATTTAAGGTCGTTACTCAAAAGAAGAATGAACAAAAAAATTGAAATGGTCACAAACTTAATTTTCTCCAGTCTCATTTTTGGAAGTCTAAGCAGGGTAGGCTGACTTTTTTTGTTGATGAAATTAGTTTCAGTAGTTAAAATGTCTTTGAATCAGCTGCAAATTTCAACCAGGATTAAAAATGCTACAACCACTGGTAAGAACTCACAATAGAAAGCATTGAGCTACTTTTGTAAAGTGTTTCTTTCAGCTTCACTTTACGTAAGTATACAAGTGTGACACCAGATGTTTTATGGTGCAGTTCTTCCAGAGGGCTCTCTCCAAGTCCTGCTTTTCTGCCCTGTCTTGTATAGAAGTGATTTTTATTTTGCTTCAAGTAGGCACCTTTGAGAATTAATGCAAGTGTTGGTTGATTTGGGGCAGGAAGCAAGAGGAGCTGGTGCAGCAGGTGAGGAAGAGGCTGGAGGAAGCGCTGATGGCCGACATGCTGGCCCACGTGGAGGAGATAGCAAGAGATGGAGAAGCTCCTTCAGAGAAAGAAGGAGGTGAGGAAGAAGGAGAAGAGGAGGAGGAGGAAGAGGAACAGGATCATGACCAGGAAATGGAGAATGTATAGTCCAGGTAATAAGACAGCTTCACCTTAACTGTGCTCAACAGGGCTTCATTGGAGGCAGAAATGTTTTCAGAGGGAACCCTGGCACGTATTGACAGATCTCTGCTTCTAAGCACACACTTTCAAAGGAATGCTTTTCGTGCACAAATCAAATACTTTGATGGCTGGTGAGTGTTTGCATTGTTCTGGGCCTTATGTTTGCATCAGGTGGACTGGCTCAATGTGTAACCAGAGTGTGTGGGGAAGCACTTGAAGGATTTTATCTCGAATCAATTCTTAAAAATTTCTATCTTGTGAAGTCAGGTTTTTTCCCCCAATTTATGTATCATTAGCTATGACAGGCAAGAGGATCCTGCAGGCAGACAGGACAGCTGATATCTCATGGATTCATTTCTTCTCCCCGTTTTTGTCTAGTTTTTGCCTTTTTAGCAAGCATTTTCTTGCAGAATATATTAGAGGGCATGTTTGTGGAAATTTTAAGTAATATTTTTAGAAATCAGAAATGACAACCTGCCTATCAAAAGAGGGAAGTTGCTTAAGTACTTTGTGGCAGAAATTTGTAAACTGAAAGTAACAGAAGGATGTATGTGTTCAAAATCCAGAAAGAACTGAAAAGTTGGATTGTTGAGCACTGCTGACTGCAGGATTCACAGAATTGTGCCTTTCAGTGAGATAAAACCAGAACTCGCTGTTTTTAATTTCTCATGGTTTTAAGTTTTAGCCTAAGAAAAGCAATTAGTGCTCTGTGGCTGCAACAGGATAGCCAGTGCCCTGGGTGCTTCGTTATGCAGGCTCGTTGTGTGAGCCTGGGAGGCAAGAATTGAGAATGTGGAGGAGGAAGGGAATCTTGAGGATGAAGAGCAGAAGAAAAGAACCCCTTTGGATGGAGTGTATTTCAGTGTCTGTAGGGTGAAGAGTGCTTTATGTTAAGCTGGAAGGTTGATGGTAATGTGGAATCTGTTCAGCGTTTGGGAGATACCATCTGAGAGCTGGGCTCTGTATTTTCCTGGTTTACCACATGACTAACAGTAGCTTTATTTGGACAGTGAATATCTTGCATTCCTTTCTACTACAAAGGTCTGGCCCTGCAAAGAGCCACAACAAACTGTCTGCTGGAGGTGGAAAACAGGAGATAAAGAAGTGGCTGTCTTTTGGCAGTGGTGCTTCCTCGCTGCAAAGCTGTTCAGAAGTGTCTGCTAACTTACAAGGCCTTTTTTCTTTTTTTCTTCTAGGGAGTTCCATCTAAGAATTCCCAGTATAAACCCTATCAGCAGGGTCAGCACAACTATTTACAAAGCCAAGAGTGTCTGCAGAGTCAATTGCACCACCAGTCCAGCTGTACCTATGAGCATTTTGATGTACACTTCAGGAGAGTCAAGAAGCTGATGGTTCATT
Organism: Penelope pileata; assembly: GCA_013396635.1. NCBI lineage: Eukaryota > Metazoa > Chordata > Aves > Galliformes > Cracidae > Penelope > Penelope pileata. The sequence continues at coordinate 468,824 of WBMW01001777.1, forward strand.
AATTGCTGGGTAGTTTGGAAGACGGAACTTGACTAAACTCTACCCCCCCTCCTTTTTCTGAAGGGGTAGGGCAGTGGGGCAAATAAAAGTGGGAGGGAATAAAGGAATATAAAATGGTGGGAGGGAACATATTAGGAACCAAACTTCCTATCCTTTTTTATTTTATTTTTTGTTTTCTGGGTCAGTGATAGGTGATAACACTTTTCAAGCTTTTCTATCAAAGTACCTTTAATGATGACCCATAGAAACCATTTTCTCTCTAATGCAAGGGAGAGAGATGCTGTTTCACTCCTTGGCTACTCTGCTGTGGGCTACCTGTTTGTACCAGTCTGTAGGGAGGTCATTTTATGTCGTGGATTGTCATTCCATGCGTCAATTCAGGTCAGTGAATTTCATTTTCCTCACGAGACCACATTGGTCTTGGAAGTGTAGTCTCAGAGATGAACTACCAGTGCCTCTTCCACCTGAGGTTTTGATGAGTAGGGGAAGTTACACATGAGGAATTGGTCAATGGCAATCTGGTTTTGTTTTTTTTTTTTTTAGTGAGTTCTAACACCACACCAAATGCACTGCTGTGCATGTTTTTAACACAGTTCTGCGTGTGTCCAGGCACAGCAGAACAGAGTTTTGAAGACAGGTATACCCGCTCCGTGGTATATTTTGCTTTGGTTTAAGTCTGGTCAGAAGGACCTTCTCAACTCAGAATGGAAGGATGACTCATTTCTGACTGACAATGAGGAAGACTTCCTCTTTTCTCTTCTGGTGCCAAGAACCCTGACCTCGTTTGTGTGTGTGTGTGGAGGGAAGGGAATCCATTCCAGTAGGTGTTTCTACACATCTGCTTTCACGTGCAGTCATGTTCTGACCTCTTTTAAAAACAAGAAAGGCAAAAGGTTGATTTTTCTATAATTGATATCTAAAAATGAATCTAAAGCTTTTTATTAAGTATTAAATCTTTCTTATTTGCATGTGCAGTGAAGTGACCAGCATTTTGTGTCCAAAAATGAAAGGATGTGAAACCTGCCTTAATGTGTTTATAAGTATTTGGCTTCACCGTGGGTACCTTGATTAAATCCTCAGTCTCTTCTAGTACAACTGTGAGCATGTTGGGGTAACTTGGGGCTAAAAAGGGATTTCTCTGGGGAGGGAGGATAGGGAGAGGGGAGGAAGATGAGAGTGTATAGCTTGGAGAATATGTTGACTAGGTTGCAGAAGATTTTTAGTCTTAGGGGATCCATTGCGTGGTTCATGCGTGGACGTCTCAGCTGAGAGTACAGTATAAAGTGGTGGATGAAATATTGTGCCACTAACCACTTGTACAAGTTGTTGGTATCCCAAAACTTGGGGAAGAAAGTAGCTCCCAGAGCCTTTATCGTGTGAGAGTGATTAGCAGTGACAGCGAGGGGCCAGGGGATTGCCTGGCAAGGAATAGCCCTTGGGAGTAGTTCAGCTTAGTGGTGGGAATAGGTTTAAGCTCCTTGAAAAATATCCCATGCCAAAGTGATTGATACTATGTTAACTCTTTTTTTTAAAAGATGTGAAAATACAAAATTCTTTGATATTGCTCATTTGGAGTACTGCAGGAAGACTGAATTGTACTTTGCTGCTGCTTTACCAGGTATTGCTTTGGGGATCTTTACCTGCTACTGCAGCCAGTGAAAATTATTTTCCTTTTTGAACAGTCTGTTACGGTTATTATTCTGTAAATCTGTCCTCTTGTAATTCATTGTGTTGAATTAAATGTTTCTCACAAAGTACAGATTCTCTGGTCTGCCTCGAGCCCCTGCTTGCACTTTTTGTGCTGTGTTCCAGTCACTTCAGCAAAGAAACTCTCGTGTTTTTGTGGTGGGTGCTGTTTTGAGGTTTGGATCTCAGTGTTTGAGAGCCACAAGAGGAGAACAAGAGCGAAGCTTGCAGACAGGCAGTCCTTCCTTGCTGCAGAGTCCTTCCAAATCCTCACTTTGGAAGAGGCCACCAAGGTGTCCGTGGTACTGGCAAGTTGCTGATGTGCATTTCAACTCCAGAAATGTACAGCCTGACCTGGAGGAGTTCTTAGGACTCTGATGATCGTGTTCTGATACTGCTTCTTTTTTGTAGACTTTTTTAATATCTAGTGATGTCTTTGCTTACTTTTATTTCGATGGAAATACACTTTAAGCATGCACAGCACCACAACTTAGATGATTAAGAAGTTGATAGTTTGATGCATTGAAGATTAAGAAGAATTAATTAAGAAGTTTAAGTTCCTGCCAACTTGTGTCAAATCTTTTCTTTTTACACCTGCCTTCCCTACCAAGCTCTTTTTTTTCCCTTCAGTCCTTTAAAAAGTTTAACGTTTCCATTTACATGGAGGAGCTGATTGCTTGAAGTACCAGAAGGGGGTACAGAGCATCCAAAGAAACCTAAATCACTTTTTACCTGCTTACTGAGACAGGTAAGTAAATCAGTGTTCCCTTTAAAGGAGCCTGCTGCCTTTCTTGTGTTGCTGCACTAATGGGTGAGTTTCTCTTAGCACAGCCCACTCCATGGCCAGGAGTGCAGTGACACAGCACAGGGACAGTGGCATTGTCAGTGGTTCCATCTGAGACCCAGCTCATCTGCCTGGAGAAGAACTAGAGAGGGATGGTGCTGAGCATGGTGATTCTTTCCATCAGTGGAAATAATGGCAGCTCTCTGTTTCTCTCAAAGATAATTGTGTGTAATACAAAGCAGCGGTGCAAAACAGCTGTAGGTTTCTCCTGCACTGTGTTTGCACTGATAGATTTATTTCAGTTAACTACTTTCTACTAAAAGTAATTGTACCAAGCTTTGTGGGTCCTTAGTTACAATCAGCTGGTTTCATCCTTTGTGGAAATAATAGATGAGCATATCTTCATGGTCTTCATGCATCTTCACTGAGAAGGCAGGAGCTTGTCCAGTGCAGCTGAAGTTGTGCATCTTTTTCTGTAGGCAGTGGAACTTGGGGTATGCACAAAAAAGTCCACCAGAGCTGTCCCTGCCCTGTGCCATGCTCCATCAGATTGTGCCTGTTCTGTCTGGAGGCAGCAGCCTGCTCAGCTGCAGGAGGAGGTGGGGGGGACCTGGTTTGCTTGGTGTTGGGAGGTAGGGTGAAAACCCTCAACATGCAGTTTTACTCTGCAAAAATGTCTAAAAAAATAGACTCCTGGCTGTCTGAGATTTCTAATTTTATCTTGTGCAAAGTGTGTTAGAGCTGTTCTGTTAAAGCAACTCACTTTTTTTTTTCCTCTGCTGTGTTTTTCAAAGCTAGCAAAGTTAAGGGAATGGCATTCTCTCCCAGCTTGTGCATTAGCAGAGAGTAATTTTAGTAAGCTCTAGGAGTTGGATAAAATTTTGTGCCGTCAATAAAATTAGGAATTTGCATGGATGTTGGTACAGTTTAGAGCTGGCCTGCAGAGTGTTTGTAGGTGGCTCTGCCCAGGAAAAAGTTCTCTTGATTCACATCTGAAGCTCAGCTTGCTGGCCTGCCTGTTGAGCAAGGAGAGGGAGGAGCTTGCTTGCAAGCTGAGCACGAGGAAGGGAAACAGGCGTGAGTGACATGGCTGGGCTGTGGAAATCAGCTGTGTAAAACCCAGCACGTGGAGGCTTTTGTTTCATTTCTGTGAGCTGTTTGCTAATGATAATACCAAAGCAAAAGTATTTTCAGGTAGAATCCATTGTAAATGCTCTCGTTCTGCTTCCTGTGCAAAAGGAGGCAAGCTGAAACGAACTGAGCAAATCAGGAACATGTGTTTCCATCTGCAAGACACACTGGAGTTGCAGTGGGAGCTGAAAGCATTTGCTTTGTACCAGACAGACTGTGCTGAATGAAAGCTTTTCATCACTGTCAGTTCATCAGCTGCTGGTGGAGGTAATTCTGTTTCTGTATTGCTCTGGGAGACTGTCCTGCTCCTTTCTATAAGCTAAGAAAACATTGAATGGGAGTGTAAGTGAAGGTTAAAAAAAAAATAAAAAATAAAAATTACATGCATTGTGCTGTGTGACTGAAAACTAATCTTTTCCAGGCTGGCTAGCAGTTTGAGGAACAGAGGGAGGAGGCAGCACGCTGTCCTGGTAGCTCAAGGTTTCCCTGGGTCAAACAAGGATTTGTGAAAGGCACCAGGTTGCACAACAGAAGTCTGCACCCACGGATTTTTCAAGCACCCAAAATCCACCAATGCTGCTTCCCCCCTGCATTATTGCTGGGGGTGTTTGTGTCAGACAGGTTCTGTGGCTGTGCAGTTGGCATTCTCCGTGGTCTAAGACTTTTTCACCTTTGGAACACACAAGCTGTTGGTCAGGAGTTTTCTTTCCAGGCTTTTTTATTCCATTTTTAAGGCTTTGGATATTGCCTCCAGTCTTTTGTCCTTACATTTTCAGGACTAACACTTACTCATCCCTATCCGAGGGTTTCGTGACTGTTTCTTATCACCTTTTAATTGTTAGAAGATCACTATCGAGCACACCCTTGCCTTTCTTCCCTCCTGTTCGCCACTGAATGTTACCCCTGCAGCAGCTCTCACCATTCTGCACGTGGGAGAGCAATCTCAGCACATTGCTGGGTCCTGGGCACAGTGCACCCCGCCTTTGGGTCCTGGAAGGCCACAGTTGTGACTCTGCCTCGCTGCTTACTTTGTCAATCTGTGTCTTTCACTCCTTACTGCTTTGCAGGAGGTGGCTGCAGCAGAGCATGGGAGAGGACAGCAGTGAGCACCTCTGAGTCACAGCCCTCTGTCTGGCTTTAAAGAGAGCCTGTTCTGTGGAGACTGATTCTCCCAGCCCTCAAAAAGAAGGTAGGGTAACACGTCTAAAGGGCACCAAACAAATGAGGAGAGAGGGTGGGAAGAAGGTTTGTAAGTAAGCCAGAAAAAGCCTGGATTAACTATCCAGTCAGTGCTATTTATTTGGGATTGCATACATAGAAACAGGCTCCAGGAGTTGGGATGCTTGTGCAAACCTTTGGATGGTGCCAGTTATCCCCTGACAAATGAAATGCATGTTCTTGGCTGTTGTCACACTGCACATCATGCCCGTGGTGCCACAGCTCCCTGCTGTAAGCCGTGTACAAATAGACCTGAGAAGGTGGTGTGCTGCCAGCAGCACAGAAAGCACCGTCCTGTAGAGGATGCAGAGCTGAGAACGTGGGTTTGCTCTCAGATGAGCAGAGATGAGCCACGAGGGAAAAGCATGGACCTTCAGTGTAACCCCATGGCCAGCTGGGGTGTACGAGGGCAGCATTTGCTACAGGCTGCTTTCCAATCACAGGGCATTTAAGAGGCTGATGAAGGGGGAAAAAAAGCATTTTGAACTTCAGAATGACCTGCCAAATTGCATTAGGAATGATTGTCAGGGTTATGGGCTGGCTTCTGAGTATCAATTTACTGATACAATGCTAACTGGTGGTGATAAGTTTTAGTTACCAAATAGGGTAAGCTGTTATTTAATTCATTAAATGAATCTCTTCATGTTTCGTGCATTCTTCATACTGTGCAAAGCCTGACTGAGGTTGTGCAGAACTGGACTAGTAGGGCAGCCAGTGACCTCGTGCGTGGTTTGTCTCTAGTGGCAGAGCCCAGGAGCTGCTCAGCAGCAATGTGTGTTTATTTGCATGTGCAAACACAGATCTTCTGATGAATGGGCCCCCGAGTCTGAGCCTTCAGAAGGAAACAAATAATAAGTTATTGCTTGGGGTTGTTTCTAATTTGAGCACAGTTTTGTGCCCTGGCTCAGCCTATGAAGCAGATTTTACTGGGATGTAGTGATCTGAAGGGCTGTAAAACTCGAAAGCTCGCTTTACGATCTCTTATTTCTCGTGCTTTTATCTGACGTGCAATTAATTCTTAGTTTTGCATCAAGTGGCTGCTCCACAACTTCTCAGAAGTCATTACCTGCCAGCTGGGTTCTTCATTAACCTTATGCATGGAGACCTTGGCTGATGGCTTCCCCAAAGTGCCTTTCTGATGCGCTGCTGCAGCACGGAGCTCTGCTGAGATCAAGTTTTGGTGGCAGTGCTCAAAGGTAACAGAAGAAGAGCGTGCTCAGCCTTTGTGCTGAGGGAATGCATCTGTCTGTGCTTGGGGTTACAGCAGCTGGGTATCTGCTGGCCAGTGGAGGTGTTCCATGCCATGCTGACACGGAGCCCCATGGCCCCGACGCGCACCCGTGTGCTGTTCGCTCCGTCAGCGACTTTGTGAGATGATTGATCTCAGGCTTAGGTCATTTTTCAAGTTGCAGATCTTGTCAATCTGTCTGGCTCCACCTACATGCAGTGATTCAGCTCCTGATGTGCTGAAATATTCCCTCAAGCCTTCCCACACACCAGTAAGGACTTTTTTTTTATAGTTCTTCTCCAAGCTGCACCACCTCTTCTGCACCGTGCTCAAAGCGTGGATTTTTTTTGCATGATGTTTGCATGATTTTTTTTTTTGCTTGAAGAACAGTGCAGAAAGTCAAGTTAGAAAAGAGTTGGAGAAACCACTGCCAAATATATTCCCCACCTGAACATTGGATCCTGGTTATCACATTTGGGTAATGCACTATAATTAAAGGAACTAGAGATCAGTGTGGGGTTTTTATTTTTTTTCCCCCTTTCTCTATGTTCAAGTATCTCCTCTGCAGGGCTTGGTCTTTATAACACAATAAATATTCCAGCTAGGGTGTTGTAACTTCTGCATTTGCACACTTGACCTGAAATAGAAGTGGCTGTCGCAGAATGACACTGGAGGGAGTTACACTTGCATAGCTCTGCTGGTAATAACAACTTTGCTGTAGTTACCTTGGCCTGTTTCCCCATACAGAAAATGGCTTAATGTGCTGTTGCACCTCTGCTTTGCTTTAGTGTAAACTCCCTGCACGTGTACAGGGGATGGCATTGGTCACTGTGGGTGACAGCTGTGGATGGCCAGAGACCTAACTGAGCTGATGACAATGCCAGTGCCCTACTTCCAAGCAATGCAGAGGAAATCGTGGATGAGCCCTGATAGGAAATGGGGAAACCTCCTGGCACAGATGTGTGGGCTTGGGAGCAGCAAGCACCTGCCTTATCTTCTCAGCTGTGTTCAGGGAAGCTGCATCTTAGAATCACAGAGTCACTGAGGTTGGAAAAGACCTGTGAGATCACCAAGTCCAGCCGCCAGCCCATCACCACCATGCCCACTGGCCATGTCCCCAGGTGCCACATCTCCACCTCCTGTGTGGCTGTGGGTTCTTTGGTAGGGAAGAGGAGTTGTGCTAAAGAGTTTCATTAATTTATGTCATCCACTTTCTGTTAATGATGACGAGTCTTTTAAGGACTTGCTAATTACTCAGGTTAAAAGAAAAGGTAACTTAGGGTCACGAGTGAAATTAGGAATCCAAGGAGAGGAGAAAGAGTGAGCTAGTTCTGCTGAAAATGGAACAGCTCATAGGCACGGCATCCACAAACCAGTTTTTGCCAAAAACGCTTTAAATAAGAACTGGCAGTTTTTGAGGTGTTGTTGGACTTGACACAGTGATTTCCCAAAAGGGCTGAGAGCTCAGCGTGGGCAAAGCTGACAGCGTTTGGGGCTGGTGTTGCAGTTGCTGGGCTGACTTGGGAAGGCCATGCAGTGTTTCTTGTGGGGAGCATGGTGTGGTGGTTGGGTTTGGGTTGCTCCAAGGACGTGGGTTGGTTGAGATAGGTCTGAGCTGTAGGTGTCATCTCCTACCTTGGTGCAGGCTGCCCAGAGAAGTTAGCAGAGGCATAGGGTGGGGTATTGGTGAGGTTTTTTAAAATGATTTCTGGAAATGGGAGAAGCTCAGAATGGAGAGGTCACAAGTAATGGAAAACCCCTTATTTTCAGAAGTTTGGTGAGGAGTGATTCAACTTACTAAATTAAATATTTTGAGAAGTGCAAGGAGGAGATGTCTCACAGCCAGCCTGTGTGGCTCAAATCTGCTGCTTTTGCCACATCTGTCCCTAGCAGAGAACTTCAGCCCGCAGCAGGGTGAGCTCTTCCTGCAAACCTGGAGCCTGCCAGCCCCCAGCGTGGCACAGAAAAGGGGAAGAGAAGCAGCGGGAGGATGCAAGGAGCCGTGCTCGTGTCGAGGCATCGGGGTGAGCACAGAGCAGGGAGGACGGAAGCAGAGTGTTGGTGAAATGGAGCCGAGTGCCTCGGGAAGAAGTGCAGCAGGTCGGAGCTCGGCACCAAGATGCCTAAAGGTAAACCAAGAGGAGAGAAAACTTTTTGGTGTGTGCTTCCATGCAACTTCCCAGCAGCTGGAAATGGTACCTTCAGTTGGCAGCTAGGAGGAATGGGAAAGAGGCAGCTCCTGGTGGCTGTTATCTCAGAAATTGGAGGGGACCATGCAGGGCATCACAGGTAGGGGGTGAAGGTCCCTCCCCATAGACAGACCTTGGGAGCACCAGGATGGAGCAGTGGCCATTGCTTGGCCTCTGACTGGCAGGAGTTAATGTTTGCTGGGATCTGTGCAGTGCAAACAGTGGGGGTGTTCCCAGGTGGGGGTTTCTAGACCAGGCACTGATGGTTCTTGCAATTAAAACCGATCCCAAGCTGAGTGGCTGAATTAGTCCCACTGACGGTGATTGGGGAAGATCATGATGTGAAAATGGGAAAAACTGAAGCTTGAGAATTGGACCTGTGGGCTTGGAGCAGGGAGTCTGGGTATCTGAGGCAGTGGGTGAGCTAATAATTGATCTTGAGGTCATTAGGGTGAGTTAGCATGCTGTCACTGCTGGGAAAGGTTCCTTGAAGCTCGGTCTGGGAATTCCCATGAAGCTGTGGGGTGGAACAAATGAATTGGAGGTCATTGCTCTGCAGGGAAGGGTCCTTAAAGATCATAGACCCATGGCATGGCTTGGGAAGGTCCTTAAGGACTGTAGACCCATGGCATGGCTGGGATTGGAAGGGTCCTCAAAGATCATAGACCCATGGAATCACAGAATGGTTGGGATGGAAAGGACCTTAAAACTCATCCAATTCCAACCCCTGCTGTGGGCTGGGTGCTCGCCAGCTGAGCTGCCCAGGGCCTACCCATGGCCTTGGGCACCTCCAGGGATGGGGCACCCACAGCTCTGAGCCCTGTGCCAGGGCCTCACCGCCCTCTGGGTGAAGAATTTCCCCCTCATATCTAATCTAAACCCACCGGTTTTTAGTTTAAAGCCATTTCCCCTCACTCTCTCCCTATCTGTCCGTGTATAAGGTCGCTCTCTCTCTCACACGCTCCCTTTAGGTCCTGGAAGGCCGCAGGGAACCCTCCCATACCCGCTTAAGGGGCGGGGTCGTAGGGCAGGGAGGCGGAGCTATGGCGAGTGGGCGTGGACAGAAGGCGGGGGGCGGTGTTTGAGTGCCNGGCACCGGGCACCGCCACCGCCCCGGCCGCTCCGCTCCGCTCGCCGCCGCCATGCCCGGCTCCATCTATCAACCCGACGGCGGCGAAGCGACCCGGGCAACCCCCCCTCGGTGTTTGGCTCTGCTCAGTCCTCCACCGCCTCCAGCAGCGCCGTCGGGTGCGGGCAGCGGGCAGGAACCGGAGCCCGAAGCGGAGAGCGAAGGGCCGCCCCCGGCGCAGGATGAAGCGTTGAGGNGCATGGCTTGGGAAGGTCCTTAAGGACTGTAGACCCATGGCATGGCTGGGATTGGAAGGGTCCTCAAAGATCATAGACCCATGGAATCACAGAATGGTTGGGATGGAAAGGACCTTAAAACTCATCCAATTCCAACCCCTGCTGTGGGCTGGGTGCTCGCCAGCTGAGCTGCCCAGGGCCTACCCATGGCCTTGGGCACCTCCAGGGATGGGGCACCCACAGCTCTGAGCCCTGTGCCAGGGCCTCACCGCCCTCTG
>WBMW01001778.1:0-74092 GCA_013396635.1 Penelope pileata
ATTCTATGATTCTATGATTGAAATCTAGAATTTGGCTTTCAGCAGTATATTGTGCTGCACTATAAACTCACACAGCAAACCTGAGGAAGAAGCAGTTTTCCCTTTCCAATCATTTACAACTAATGACCATCTGAGAAGCCCACCAGCTGTGCACATCACAGTACTCAACTCAGTCCTTCGTTGACTCAATTTCCACCACCATAAATACCACAGTTTTTTGTGCAGGTTTTTTTCTTGCATGCTTCTATTTTATTTTACACACTTAGCTGTTATTGTGGTAGATATTAGAGATCCATGAAGAGTGCACACTTATCCCACTGCATCATGCAGTTTCCATACTTCTCTGCTTTTTTTCCTTCCATTTCCCATTTACTCTTTCATTAAATTCAAATTCCTTTGCTGCTACTTGGAAAGCAAAGGCTGCAAACCTACTCTTGCCCAAATTTCATTCAAAGGTATCTTCTAACATTTCAGAACAGAAATTCAATAGTTTTCCATGTTCCAACAGCTCAGTACTAAAGAAAGCAAAAACTGATACAAAAGAAAAGTACCAGTCCATGGCACGTGCTGACAGATTTTGCACAGAATCATTAGTCTCCTTTAACATTGCTAGTAAAGGCTTACCAGTCATCCTGCTGACTGTAACAGCTCAGTGCCAATACAGAGTATGAGCTGTGTCATCACACACACACAACGTGAGGTTTGCACACAATCAGCAAACGATGCAGTAAGTGCTCACGGCTCATCGCTATATTTAGCGCTGTATTTCTTCCTTGCTACTTTTTCGTGGACAATAAAGGATGAATATAGTCTGTTAAGGAAGGTGTTATTGCAAGAAAAAAGAAAAAAAGAACCATTCAATCATTTCACTGTAAAGGGCACGTTGGCACAGGACAAGACTAGAAACTCTGGCCTCCTTGCCGTGTCAGAGCACAGCTGTTGGTGTGTGAAATAACCCACACCAGAAAGTTCCTAACAAAAATATTCCTCTTTTACATCACTGCTCTACATACGATAAAGTTGTATGCCATCAATTTGGCAAATATATTGTGTATGTATTTTATCTCAAGACATAAAAAGCAATTTAGGAGTGCTAACTTCAATTTATGCTTCTATAAAGTTGACAAAACTAATGATATCTTTCAGCATAATTTTGAAAAGAATTTTAAAAAGCAAAGATGAACTTTTAAAAAAAAGGAAGTACTGTTTTACTAGTCAGCTAAAGCAGAACTGACATGGAAGTTTGATTGATCATTTAGAAAGCACTGTGCATCAGAATTCACAAGAAGCAAAAGTACAATTCTTTCTCTGGCTGCTGGAGCCCAGCCCACAGGTATACACATTCATGGTATTTTGCAGATAATAAAAACAGTCTGGGGACGAATACCTAAAAGGAGTACCCATCACCAACAGTTACGCAGAGCTGAATAATTATCAAACTTATCTTTCATCAGCTTGGAAGCTTTCAGATTCCTAATGCTTTTAAAAGTAACGAAGCTAATTTTTTCAGTACCACACTGCATCAAACTGGGCCATCTGTTAAGCAGCATCATTAAGACATGGAGCTCTCTGAGGGACAGAGAAGTACCATTTACTGCTTGCTTAAATAGTTACAGATGTTTCTAGAAAGTGCTTTAAAAAATTCATGTGTATATTCTTAGTCCATCACCCAGCAAGCAGTCTCAAACGTGCTGGCCCCTACACGTGAGTGTGCTTCCAAGTTCAAGGCCTTAGTAAATATTTAACTACGCGTGTTTGTTAATTAAATTTCTACTGGCTAAGGGAAAGATTCAGAACCCCTCCACTGACATCTACAGTGACACTCTGGAGCAATTTATATACAGGCAAGAAAGTAGTCCAGCAGCCACGATAACCATCTAAGCCTAGAAATAGCTAATGCTCACTTGGCACGTGTCTTGCTTGAACGTTTCTGAGGTGCTTCACCAAGTCCTGCTCCAAGAGCCCAGACTGCCCTTAAGCTCAGCTGAGACTCAGTGCCAAAGGAGAGGTGTGCAACAGAGCTACCATATAGGCATATCCAAGGAATAATTATTCTAACACCTTTCACCCAGCAGGTCACTGATGACAACACACTTTCACAAGAGGAGATAAGTTCTCTAGCTCTGTGAAATTTGTGTTTTCCTCATTAAAGGGGATTTCCTCAGCTAAGATATTAGCTATGGCTTGTTCACTCCGGTCCAGCACGCAACCAGGATTCACAAGGAATGAAAGGGAACAATCAAGGGGAACCTACATCTCAATACCCCGTAGGAAGGAAGAAAAATGGCATTCTGCACTCTAGAGTTATTTTTTCATTTTTATCCTGTAATCATCCAGCTCAAGTCACAAATGAGTCCTGAGAGAGCTCAGAATTAAATCAGCCTCAAAAAATACAGCCAACTCGAATCTTAACACTATTCGAATCTTAACATTATTATTGTCACTATAAAATAGAGCTCAAAGCTTCACTCCCCAAAAGCTTGTAACCCTGCACACTCAGTGCAGTTGCAACTTCAAGCAATGTAAAATATCTCTTTTCAAACAATTTCTTCCTAATGGGGATTCCTAAGATTACTGGACCTTTTCTCCCCCAACTCTTCGTTTTCTCCCTCTCCCTCTCTAATTCACAGCAATTACAGCTATGCATCTAATAAGTCTTCTACCCAAAGGAATATCACAATCTGGCATTGTGTGAAGGCTAATTACAGACTCCGGTTTATAGAGGCACCTAGCATCTCATTAAAAAGGAATTGTTCCTTCCAGTGTATCCCCCAGTTGAATCAGCAACATACATTCCTTGCAAGTATGCATAGTCTCTGGCTTACCTCTGCAAACACTGCAACATTGGTTCTCTGGAAGAACATGATCTTTTTCTGAGCAGTTCAACGGCGGACAAGTCTCTGTTACTTTTACTAAAACTCCATTCTGAAAATAAATAATAGGGTTGCTTTTAAAATGACATTAGTGAAAACACATTCAATGAAAAGGATCACAATTTTCCATCTACAAGTCTGGCTATCTCTAGTAAGAACAGCAAACTAGCAGGCAGCAAGCTATATTTTTCTTTTTTCTTAAACCATAACGTAGAATCTAAGATAATCTAGCTTGGACATTTCTTTGCCCACAACTGAAAGAACAAAAATATATCACATGTAAGTACTTGAAGGAATTAAAGAATTTCATTTTAGGTTTTTGTTGAAGATGGTCTTCCAGCTTCACGCAACTCCAAGTTTTACTCCTCTTAGTTCATATGCTGCACACTCACTGCTACATTTTTCAACTCGAGTACTCACAGCACACAGAAGCCCAACATTCCCAGATGTCATGTGGTGCTCGGCTGTGCCCCATTAGAAGGGCCTGCCCTTTAGAAGTACCGATCACCTAATTTCCAAAAATTCCCTCAAAGGTATGACAAGGCAGAAATCCCATCTTGAGGCATTCATACAGAAATACCCATATAAAATGTAAATCAAGGTAAAGATATTCCCATGATTTTGATTTCTGCTAGATTTAGAGTAAAACTGTACACGGGAGGTCTGGCTGCTTGTAGAAATTTTCTAAAATATTTGACATAGAACAGATGTGGGGAGATTTTGCAAAGTTATTTTTTTCCATCTTCTTCCCACCCAGGAAATCAGCTTCACAGTATCTGCAGTCCAAACAGCTGTCCTGCTCTTCATTCAGCTGATTCTTACCATCTTGGCCCAAAGAAGTCTTTTCCCTTCTCCCACTCCAGCCTTCACCATACCTTTATTCACTTCATCAGCATGCCTTCTACAGCTGTGCTCTCACTGTGTACTGGCAAGTGGATCAGAGACCAACAACGAGGCTTTTTCTTAGTAGGATATATAACTATCCCACTGGTGACACCTGAGTGATCCTGTTTCCCAAAGGGCTAGAACTCCCACTAAGCTGTTAGCCTGCTATATTGCCAACACACCTTTTTAACATGAAGAGAGCCCCACTCCTCCCAACATATGTTTCGTGGTGCCTCACATGGCAGAAACAAAAATGGTGTGAACGTGTCTATTTTCTCAAAATACTAAATGACATTTTCTAGTTAGCGTGATCGCAAAACTTAAAAATATCACCTAAAGGCATCTAGAGCTAAGAAAGCATAGGAAAACCATACAAAAAGACAAAATACACTGCTAAGGCCAACACTCATAATCTGAGTGTTAGATACATGACTTTGAACAGAACATGCTGACAACACCGATGTGTCCATCTAGTATGAAGAAATACCTCTTTGTAGAGACACCCCTGCCAGGCAGAAGCTCGCTTTCACATCTACAAGACACTGTGCCATGCCACGCTGAAGGACTAGCTCAGGTGCCAGAAGCAGTACAGCTAAAACTCCTTGCTGTTAATTAACCTCACCTGCAAGGCCACACTGGATCAGCTATGCCGCTTCGGACTCCAGAATTAGCTCTCACAGCATCACGTTGTCCTGTGCAGTTACACACACAGAAATACCTACTGAATCTACAAGGTGCCAATGATGCACAAGGTGTCCAGCAGCTAGCAGGGCTTACATTGTCAATCACACAGACACTGCCAATGACTGCCCCTGAGACTGCAATCTTAAGTCTAAGCAGGGTCAAGCCATTGGTCTCGGTTCCCAGCTGTCCTCACTGCAAAGTTGCATTAAGTTGATGTCATGAAAAATAAAAGTATAACAAATAGTAATTAAAAAACCCACAGACATTCTTTTTTTGTTGTTGTTTTGCTTGTTTTGTGTTTTTGTTTTTTAAAAACATCTCCCTACGGTATCATACGGGGCGCATCATCAAAGCAAGTGCCCACACAAGCAGAGAAGTTAATGGAAGTATTAGATTTCCTGCTCTCGCTTCTGTAAGTGAAAGGGAGGAATCCCCCATGACTGCCTGTGCAACTGCAGCAACAAAAGCGATAAAAGAACCAGACACAGTGAGCCATCATTTACCATCATGTTATCAAACTACCAGCTGGAAAAGTTCTGGCTATAACTCATTGCTTACTGAAGCTCAGACAAGACAACTGCAAAAGGGGTACAGTATGTCATTATATGAACAACAAGTGTTGACTGACGATCAATCTGGTCAAATAGATGGCAAGAAATCAAGGAACAGCGTCAAAGTCAAATCAGCCATCAGGATGAATCAAAAAGCTAAAAAAAGTCGATCCCAATTCATACCTTCTTTCACACCTCAGTGAATCATAAGGAGATAAAAACTGAGATTTCTATTAACTTCACGACAATTAAGACTTGATCTCCTTAAAATTTCCACTTTTTTGCAAAATCTGCATCTTGGAAAAATAAACATTATTCAGAAGTTCAGTTTTGAAATAATAAAAATCTTTTCACGTTGAGTATTTTTTGGATTACAGTCAATTTGGCATAAACTAGTACAGATCCAATTATAAGAATTATCATCACTAGATTTCAGATTTTATCGACTGAGATAAGTAAGAGCAGTTCACACTTCAGAATTATCGCCTCAGGCTGTCTTAGCAAAATGACTGACTTCTTACACTCAATTCACATATGTAGAATCTGGACAGACACAGATGTCAAAAAACCCAAAGCTTTTTCCGAAATAAATAGGTCAAGCTCCACCTGTGGCATACAATCTGCAAAGAATGAGATGTGGAATGAAACATGTACAAGATAATTAAGCTTCTTTAATCACAAAGCCAAGTACATAAAAAAAAGAATTGGGTGTAAGCCTAATCAGTGACACACAATGGAAATCTGAACCACAGGCAGCTCATGTCAGATGACTAATTTCAGAAAATAATAGCAAAATGTCATGGTTATTTTGGCTAGAAGAAGTCTCCAAATACTGATCTCAGCTATCACTCTAGGCACCACGTTCCTCCTTATTTTTGCGAAAAACTTTTAAGACAAGCTTTCTGAAAGTTAGCAGAGCCCTGTCCATCTCTCTAGCATTCCTACGGCACTCACAGGCATTAACCCAGAAGTCAGGCGATCAGCAGTAAACTCCCAATCCAAGAAAAGCTACAGATCTCTGTCTGTGGTCCTCAAAGGAGCCTTGTTCTCACATGGGTGAAATCCTCAAGCTGGAATAAATGCTGAATGCGCACAGGTGCAGTTTTCTGAATCACAGACACTTGCATTTTCCAGAGGGACCTCAACAGGCTGGAGAATGGACTGACAGAAACCTCAAGAGCAAAGTCCTGCAGCTGGAAAGGAACAACACCCAGCACCAGTACGTGTACATGGGGGAACACCCAGTGGGAAAGCAGCTTAGCAGAAAAGCAACTGGGGAACGTGATAGATGCCAAGTCCAACATGAGCTAGCGATGTGCCCGTTCCACAAAGAAGACTAACAGTATCCTGGGCTGCATTAGGCAAAGTATCGCCAGCAGCTGGGAAGAGGTGATCCCCCGTTGGGTGCTGGTGAGTCCACGCCCAGAGTACTGTGTCTGGTTTGGGGCTCCCCAGTACCTCAGGGAGAGGGAACAACTGGGGAGTGACCACCCAAGGGTCACTAGGGTCATTAAGGGACTGGGGAGATCTTCATACGACAGCCGGGACTGCTTACCCTACAGAAGACAAGGCTTGGAGGAGATCTTATGTGCATGAGTATCTGAACAGACGATGCAAGGAAGACAGAGCCAGGCTCTTTGAAGCGGTGCCTGGTGACAGAACAAGAGGCACAAATGGAACAAAAGCAAACACTTGTTAACTGTTGGGGTAATGGAGCACTGGCACTGTTGGCTCAGATGTTGTGGAGTCTCCTCCTTGGAGATCTTCAAAAGACACCTAGATGTGATCCTGGGCACCCTGCTCTGGGCATCCCTGCTTCACCAGGGAGGTGAGACCAGGTGACCTCCAGGGGTCACTTCCAACCTCAACCACTCTGTGATGCTCAGAAACACCTGCACACTGACTTAGCCATTTTCTCTCTGTAGATTAATCTGGAGAGAGTTTGTGGGCAGGATGTCAGCTGGGACCAAACGAGTGGATGTCTATCAGTAACATCTGTGCGTATGGTTAAGAGGATGTGCACCATAAATACATTTTTCAGTCTGGATTACTTTTGAGAAATCAAAGAAAAACTATTCACAGCCTGATAAAGAAAACCTTTGATCTGTCTGGATCCATCAGTATTACTGCTTTTGTTAGATGGAATAAATCTAAGTTAAAAGCCTTTTAAGCTTGAATTAGTGCTTATGAAAGGAATAAAATAACTATCTTCAAATAGAAATCAAAACATGAAATTTAACTGCCACTGCTTGACATTAATGCACCTACAAATACATTCTCCTTCACAGACACAAGAGCTACTCCCTAAGAGTTTTTCCCCCTCAGTATTTTTAAGTCATTCTACATTAATGAATTGACGGCTGACCTATACCCCTACTGTATGTCTTTCATGGATGAACAGCTTTTCAAGCTTGATACTTTTTTTAAAGTCTGGAAAATTAAAGACTGATTTTTTTATTTTGTTTTTAAGTCATTCTCCTAGCACAAAGCCTTCCCTTCAGTCATACAACAGAGGTGGTAAAAGCAGCGAGAATCTCCTCACCTTGTCCAGCAGTAGGCCTGCATGGAACAGAAAATGATTTCTTACAGCAACAGTTTCAATCGTCACCATTCAAACCTCATCTAGCAAGCATTCCTAATTGAGGCAGTAAATAAGCAGGTGTCTCACTTAAGGCTTTAAGAGGTCATGTTTGAGACACATTGAATTAACTTCCTGTCAACAGAGAAATCCTCCTGCAGAAGCAGAGGTAAGCACTCACTTAAATACTCTCCAGAGTCAGAATGACAAGCTTTGCCAGTGAGGTTTGATGTCTTCCTTAAACTGTGGAAATATCCTTTTTTTTTTTTTTTCCAGAGGCATGGGCCCGTTTTGTTGTGGTATCACATTAACACATTCTGTTCCCAATACTTATCAATACTCTTCATTGAGATGTAAATAATACAAACTGCAATATTACTGCAATTAGCCTTGACATATCAATTTCCTTTACCAATAAGTAAAATGCAAAAGCTCTATTCATTATTATTTCCATCATTTTAATATGAGAAATATTTTATGGTATTTGATTTTCCTCTTCACAACTGTATTCTCATACTTGTAATAATTAATATAATGTTCTTATTTATAGCATAGAGGAGTTCCACAGACGTAATTCAGATCATTCTGCTTTCACTTCCATGTGAAAATCCTCCCATTCTCCTCATCTGATTTCATTTTCCCTCCCAAATAAACATTCTGAGCCATATATATATATAACAGGCACCCTAGTCTGTCTTCAAGGCAACCACCTTGCCCGCGTATTTGCATACAGAAATGTTGAGCACCCCACACAAGGTGCTTTCACAACATCTGCAACCAGTTATTGTCCATTTCCATTAATGGACACAAAATTGCTGCTCTGTAAAGCCGGCCACAAGCACAACACTAACCAGATCATTGCAATTTTCTTCCAAATGTTTTTCATAACTGATCTAGCATACAGATCTGTTACTAACATTTGTAAGACTTCCCTTTATCAACTTCCCTTCCACAAACTCAACAAGATGTAAAAACCAAAAATACTTGAAAATTACATGTGAGAGCACGTCTTTAAAATAACTGTGCCTTTCTGAAGTGATAAATCATATTAAAGGCACACACACACAACCAATGCATGTCTCAGCAGAGCAACGTTGTAATCATCTACTCCCACTCTCTTCTCCAAAAGCAAGCCTTGGCAAGAACTGGTTTCTTCCACACTTGCACACCACATGCAGCACTCGCACATCCACTAACACTTCCTCTTATGAATGCTTTTGTCTAACACCAACTGCAGTTGCCTAAGAGCTACAAACTTGACAGGGAAAGACCTCGGTCCAGTCCTTAGCAATTTATCCCAATTAGCAGTAGGGCTAGATGGATAGTTTAAGCAATACTAGGCTAAGTCTAGAGTAATTCAAACACTGAAAGTCAGGTTGCTACAGACTTTAGCACCTTCGGCTTAAATTAGCAACTGGCTCAAGATGCTCCTGCCTCTTCCTCAGCCTCTTGAAATCAGGTGATGAAAGAAAACATCCCTCCAAGTCACTTCATACATTGTTATTACATTGCAAGGGCCGTATTCCTGCCTTGTTTACATGTTTGCGGCTTTCAAGGATTTCAAGGTCATCTTTTCAAGACAATGGATCTCACATTTGCATGAAGAAAGCCTAAAAACATACACTAACTCACTGTTGCTTTTGAACCCCACACATAAAATCAGGCAAAGTTAATGCAAGTGTAACTTACTTGACATTCCCTGCAGCTCTTGGTTAATATTCGTTGACCTTCTGCTAGCACTTTGCCTCCGTAGATACACTTTGCTGTAATTTGGGAGGAGAAGGCGAGGGATTAATAATAAATAAAACCTGTAATTAAGTAATAAACAAAAGCAAAGTATAACACAAAAGTAAAACCAGTACTCACACTCAAATATAGACATACTAAAAATGATACATTTTGCTTTCATCAGAAGTCAGTGCATCATTTCAAATAAAATAAATAACAGTAAATTCATTTTAAGAGCAAGTAGCACCTTTACCTCAACTGAAGAGGAAGAGCATAAGAAAAAATAATGGGCCCAATTCATTAGTATTCATTAGAAAATGTTTTCATTACTGACGACGTAGATTAGCTACCATATGTGTTACTAGAAGTCTTCATTACTCGCCTCAAGAGAATGGAGATGTTTATTAGTGTACTGTTCATCAAGAGAGTAATATAAGCACAGATTTCAATTAAACCTTCAAATTTTTTGTAGGCACAAAGGTGAACTCTTCAACTTGCTGCAGCACTGGAAAATGGATTAGATGCAGTGAATGACTACTGAGTCAACGAACGAAGAAATTCCATTCCAGAAAAATATTCTTAAAGCACACGTGAAAGAAACAGATTTCCCAGGAAACTGGAAAGTTTCTACTAAAAAATTCTTGCCTGAACTTTCGACCATTTTGCTAAAGACAACCAGCTCCAAAAGCAAACCAAAAGAATGTGAGCGTCCCTCATTCACTGCCAAATCAATGAGCTTAGTTTAGGATTACAGCCACTACGAAGAAAGCAGCATCTAACAAAGCCATGGTAATGAACAGCTTGGGCAAGCGTTACCGTAACTGTTCACAGTCCTCTTGGAACTCTATGTCTACATTTCAATTCTGTAAGAGGAACAGTAAACACACTAATCAAACGTCTGGTCTATGACCATTTTAGACAAACCAAGCATCCATCATAAAGGCACTCTACGTTACTAACAATTCCAATGCTCACCACTAATAAAATGACTTTTCTTGTGGTGTTTCTGCTGTCTCTACGCTCAACTGGTAACAGTCTGGCCAATTACACTGAAAGGAAAGCTAAAAGACATGAATCGTGCTGTAAGTGAACAAAGCCTTAAACGCTTTGTGAGCTGCAGCACCAGCACTGTGAAAGCAGAAGCATTCCAAGTACTCAGAGCTCAGAGAAGGAAGTCACAGACCATCTAGTAACTGCTTACCCCACTTTCTCTCCTGAACAGTAAGGGAACAAAGCACCTACAGCTCTGTGCACGTCCATCTCTTACAGCTGATACCAACGGTAGTTTTCCACAACAGCAATTGTCGTAGCCACTTTGTTTACAACCATCTTAAAACTAAAGGAACACTACATCCATCCTCATAATCTTTCAGACATCACTGCTCTTCTAAGGGCCTTTTGTTTAAGCTTATCATACAAATGTTCCTAAATAAATAAAGGAAAAAAGCAGTTTTTCAAAAAGAACTGTTTCCATTGTCTACAATACTTTTGAACATCAGAACTCTTTCCTACAGTATCCCAGTGTTCCTGATTTTTCTAAAGCTGCCCCAGCTTATATGCCCGAGTTGTGATCTCACAAGAAAAACTTCAGATCAGGAAGCTGCATTTACATTGGGCATTTGAGTAAATACTTCTACGAAAAGACGAACTAAAGAACATTTCCATTTTCTTTCTGTTGATTCTCCTGACACGACCGCTTTTAACAAAAGCACGGACGCACCTGAAAGCAAGCCAAGTTCATCCACAACTCAGAAAAATGATGAGATTTTAAACACAATTATAGTCTTTCATCAGATCGTAGTCTAAAGCCAACACAAGATGGCAGGGATCAAAACAGAACCACCTCCTTTTTAAAACCCTTAACATATCAGCCACTAGAACTGCTTTATTAGGTAACCCCCAGCTGAGACAGGGAACTTCAATAACTCAGCCATTCAATAACCCCCAGAGACAGCAAATTACAACTGATGATTCTATCAGAGCTAAATAAGAAAAGCACAGAGAAATTAACACCTGTGGTGCAGCCCTTTGGAAGCCAACAGCAATTACTAGCATATACCCAAAAGCGGCTGACTGCAGCCCTCGTATATCATTCTGTCAAGGAGCTGACATTTACAATCAATTTCAATCAACTTCCATACATCTCTTCCCATTGACTGACATGCTGAGTTCTTGTCAGAAGAACGAGGCAAGTTTGTGCCAATCACTGACAAAAGGCAAGTTGGATCGTTCATCGTTTTTCACGGAGATATATGCTGAATCTACAGCTTGGGGCCTCGCAATTCCTTCATGTCCAATTTTGACTGTTGTACATACATGTGTGCCAGCTAACATACGCCAAGAGAAGCATCCAGTACCACAGGATCATGAAGGAACTTTCTAGACTCTCAGTATCACAAAAAAATTTTCTGAGACAAAAAAATATCATTCAGCCAAGACTACTTTTCCACCTGAGCACTCTGTTCATAAACATACTTTGGTAAGCAGAATACTTATGACAAAACACAACTTAGAGAAACGAGATAAGCATGAGTAAACCAGCCAGCACAAGATCCCAGCTGGTGGACATTTGTGCATAGGACTAATGAATTCAGTGACTGAAGCAAGCCAAAACAAGTCTAGAAAAATACGAATCTTTTCCTAATACATCTTAAAGTGATTAATAGTCCTGTCATAACTTACAGAAAAAAATCATGCATGAAGTCTCCAAGAAGAAAGAGGCCAAAATATCTACCTATATATATCTGCTTCTTAAGGCAAGACTGGCACCAGTGTTCAGCTAAAATTCACCAAATTGTCCTTGCCCTTCATACTACAATTAAGGCATTGAATATTGACTACTCTTCCAGAAATGTTACTTACAGCTTTCATTTCCAGAGTGCTAGTAATAAAACTCAAAACAAAATTTACTCCTTTCCTTTCTTTTCATGAACTTCATTTGAAATGAGTTAAAACAAACTACTGCTTTCCATGGTGACATGAACTCAAAGTCTGAAATTCTATCATTTTTCAAGAACCACCCTCAACCCTGAAATAAATGATAGTCAGAAAAAGATAACACCTGAATTTATTACTTTTCACTGTGGAAAGTCTAGAAAGAAGTCTTCATGCTCCTCAGCATCGGCAGGAGATACAAGCTGAAGGTTTTTTTTTTTATTTGTTTTTCACAAACAAGTAGATTTTTACACTGACAATACGTAGCAAGAGAATCTTAAAAATTTGCCATGCTTGTTCATTTCTCAGATTTGCCACTATGACTGATGTTACCTGCGTTACCAGGACGTATGAAAGCCATTGCAAAATGTGCCTGCTTTCAGGACAAGTTTAACTCTGCTCAACAGAGAGTGGAAGAAAAAGGTCTTGATGATCTACTTACCTTTGCATATTTTACAGCACTGGTTTTCCAGGTGCACTGGGAGAGCATCAGGAGGACACTCGAGAGGGGGACAGGACATCCTTCGGCATTCTACAACTCCACTCTAAGCAAATGTTTATAAGACAAAATTCAACTGTGACTGTTGTAATTAGTGAGTACTGTATACAGAATAGATAATGCAGAAAAATATGGAGGTAAACAAAAACAGCATTGTGCGTTACACACCCACCCTTCAGTAACAAGTTTCATCCCATCCAACTACAAATTTGAATCAAAATGCAAAGGTGAACCATCCTTATGTCACTGGTTACCCCTTACTACGGGCTTTATTTTGCTTTCCCTGAGCAAAGCACATCAAGTAGAGAACGTAAGCTTATCTTCACAACAACATAAGTGCCACTTTCTGAAAGCTGTGCCAATCATCTTCGAGATTTTTAACAATCAGATTTCTATTTTCTTGCGCAAATAGACTGTCTTCAGATATTTATCCAATAATTTTAACAAAACAAGATTTACAGATTAATACACTTCTGCTCCTTAGGTTTTCATAGTGATAAACACCAAAAACAGGATCTGCATGTTGTTACCATTCAAGGTGCAACTAAGCATCCATGAATACTATTAAGGTAATGCCTCCATTTTGAAAAAACCTACTCCAGCAAAAATAATTCCAAACCAAATACAGACAATGCCTGAATTCACCCCCAAAACCTTAAAGTCCTCACAAACATAATGAAAATAAGCAAGACATCATTGTCAAGGGAAAACAAATTTCATTTTTGAAGCTTCCACAGAAGCGATGTCAGCTTTTCATTTACTTATTTTTACTATTTATTTCCCTTCCCTATTGCTCATACTGCCACTAGATGCATACTAAAAATATAACAATTCTTAGACTTCACATTGTGTATTCAAGGGCCATTCTCACATTTTAATTAGGTCCTATTCCTTAAAGTCTTTAGAAATTCTTACTTTGCATGTGCAATTCCTGCAGTGATCATCTTCAACCCATGAATCTTTGTCTCTGTACATCAGTCCATTTACTTGACAGGTCTTCTCACAGTGACAGTCTTCCAATTGACTCAGTCTTGTTTCTGCATAATTTAGCTACAAACGAAAGTAACTTGATGAGATTTCTACAATTCAAACACACGATTTTTAAAAAGCAAACATGAGAAAATGTAAAATTCATTTTTATCTGAACCAAGTTTAACTACAACCTTTGAAACACCGAACCAAGGTGTCAGCAGGTAGACAAAAAATAACTCTACTCCTCTGACTTTGGTGGAGCAATCTGTGCCAACTAACAACAGCTCATGACAGATGCAACCATCTCCTGTACAGTGATGAACCCCACTAAGATCTCTCTTCAGGAATGTCTATGCGCTACCAAAAGTACAAAAACGACAATTGTTTTTAAAACACATTTCTTAATTGCCCATCAACCTGATTACAAGTCATAAATCATTAAGCTGGCAGACTGACTTGTCCTAATTATTTCCACCCCTTTGTTGTCAAAGCATCAGCCAGAGTAATACTTTCTAGCTCACCAAAAGGTCTTAGCTCTGTAACAGTAAGATTTACAGCATTGTAATACAGTGCAGCATTCCTAGACTGATTCACGGAGACGTCGTGCTCCTGGAGTAAACCCTGGCCTGGCGACCGGCTCCTAACGCTCGTCGCTGTTCCCATTCCCTCCACAATTCCAACTAATGAAATGCATATGAAGAAGCCAAACCTGATGCATCTTTCCCAAGTATTACATCTGCATGCTATTAATTGCTACATTTACCAAGATACTGTGCAATAATGAGTAGGGGCAAAGCACATTCAAGTAGCAGCATAAAAGGAGAAGGCTTTTGGAACTCCACCACCACCACAGACCTTCCCTTTCTCCAAGTCACCATCTTAAATCGAGATTCATCCAGGGAGGAACACCCCCACCCTACGCGTACCTGGTAGCCAGCGTCATCTCTAAACGCCAACAGAACGTCTAGCAACTTTCTCATTTATTAAACATTCAAATAAAAACACAAATTAAAAAAAAATCCAGACTCGATATTTAGAAGTAAATACATGCATTCTTCAGGCCCCAGAACTGCAAATGCGCTAAAAACTATCCTGGTGCCACCTTGATGAGGATTTCCCAAGGTCTGGATTTTTTTGCATTCACATTCACCTTATGTGTATAAGCCATCATGCTGAAGCCCCTGCAAACACTGAGGCTGCCTGCATTTGGCACACGGCAGAATGAATGCATGCTTTATTCTGCTGTAAATACAGTGCTATTATTCTGCATTATAGGTTGCTACGTTTTAATACTAGCAAATTCTATAAAGACGAATGCACAGTGCTGTAGTTTTTTACATAATGGCATATACCTGATATTCACACATTTCCATCCTCTAGAACTCCATCCACTTTACGTTAAAATATTCTAATAAGTCTCTTTTCATTTCTGTCAGTAAAAGGGCACTATATTTAGGGGAAGAAAAAGGAAAGAAATAGAAGGCAAGTTGCTGGGTTGTTTTTTTTTTNGTCCTCATGAGAGAAAGTTCTGAATAACTCATTATTTAAGTTGTTATTCCGGTATGACATGTGGACTGATAATCACCTCCCCCAAATCCAGCATGACCTGGGGATTTCAAAACTGCCCTTCACATTAGAGAGCCCAAACCACCCACTAAGCTGCTTGTTTTCAACAGAACCTCTTTTCTGGTTATTGTATCTAGAAATCGTATTGACAGCGTAAAAACCATATTCAGTTTTGTTAAAAAGGTGCTTGATTTGTCTTATGCTTCTACTTCTTTTACATATCTTATATTTTTTGAAACAAAAACTAAAAATGAACATTCCCACACAAGTGTGCTGTACAAATTTTATAAAAAGGTTTTTCGGAATATCCTTTTTTGAAAATGCTATGTAATATTATCCTTTGTCCATCCTATAAAATACTCCAGGAAGAGAAGAAAACACTAAGAATAAATATTTTCTGCTTATTAGCTTTTTATATCATTACCTTGCTGAGTATGCTTTATTTGTTTAAATATCATTTACCTCCTATTCCAAGAAGCATCTTTAAAGACTCTAGATCAATT
The DNA here is from genome assembly GCA_013396635.1 of Penelope pileata. NCBI lineage: Eukaryota > Metazoa > Chordata > Aves > Galliformes > Cracidae > Penelope > Penelope pileata. Next base: position 15,774 of record WBMW01001778.1, read on the forward strand.
AACTGTCATCTGCAATACCAGAGGGACCACATGCATCCTGTTAATTGGAAAACTTCTACTGAGCTCAATAAAACAATTAATTCCTTAAAATTAGCTGAAATATCTTTTCAAATGCTGCCAAAAGCACACAACTAGATTTGTTAAACATTTAAAACATCCCTAGAAAATCCTGAAGCTTCAAAAACCTTCTATTTTTAGGAGATGAACAGAAATGTACTACTGAAAGAGAAGACTGCACCATACCAAACACTTTCCATATAATCAACTCCTGAGATGTTAACGTCCAGGTACGTCTGGCTAGCTGTTAGTCACATAACTTGTCTTCCTTGCTTCTCCTCTGTCCATACAAATAATTGCAAGAAAACACATTTCTGTTCAAAATGCGTTAATTTCTGGTGAAGCTAACAACAAAGGTCTCAAAAACCAACCTATCAAACTTTACAAGGAATATTTTGTTCACAGAAGCATCCATGGTCATATAGATCCATGATATAAACAAACCAGATGAAGTATTCCATTAATGAACACAAGAGTTCGATTCTCTTGTTCTTTATACCAAACTCAAGCTTCAGCCCTTCGGACCTCGGTGAAGGAAAGACTCCCTAGCAAGTTTTGCACTCAGAGTCTTCAGAGCCTCTCTCCAGCCCCAACAACAATCCTATCAGGATTGATCAATTCAATTAAACTTTATTACTGGGAAGATACAGACAATTCAAATGACCAAAAAAACCAGCACAGGCTTAACAAGCTATGTCTTAACCAACACTGGTAGGAAGAAGACATAAGGTTGGTTAGCCATTTCGGGTCATCATCGTTACTTCTGTACACAGCACTACACAACAACTCGATGAAGACAGTTGTCTACAGCCAGCACAAGACCCACAGGGCCCTGAGATAAAGCTCAAGGGAGAGCTCTCTCAAAGCTCTTCTCTCATGTACTGCAAAATTTTCACTGCTACCAAAATTACTGGAGCCCACAGCCACTAGGTCTGACGGTTTTTTTCCCCACAACAGCCCTGGTCTGTGTTATCATAGCGTTACATTATATAAACAGCACATACACATTCATTGGCAACAGCATTCCCTGCTTTATTCTGTGGCGTAAAGCATCTGTAACCACACACAGACTGAGGGAGAAGCTGAAGCCCCAGATGTAGCTGATCCTGAAAGCTACAGCTGAACTCAAAACCACAGGGCCTGCTTTTCCCAAACATCACGCTCGTTCTCTGCATCCCTCGGTGCAGGGGCAGCAGCCAGGCATCACTGCTCATGCTGTTAGCGGGCCGTTCCCTGGCCACCTGCCCTGCCAAATGGGATCTCTGCAGGCTGCTGCACAGCCCTTCCAAGCCCTGCTCTTTGCTTGCCAAGCACCGCCCCATATGATGCACTTGTTTCTACACCAGTATTACCTGGGGCTACTGACCTCCAGGACTGGAGAGATGGATAGAAACCTTACTGCCTCTCTCATGTCCTTCTATTTTTAATTTGCATTTGTCTACCAAATTCATTTCCTTTCCTGCTGCATGCATTTTCCCTGAACAACATTTCTGCAGGCACCGCAACGAAGCGGCCAGAGCCCTGCTCTAACAGAGAAGGAACACACAGTGAAGGATTATCCCAGCACCGTGTTCTGGAAGTACAGTTTTTGCAGTATAAATGCTGTGCTATCTGCTTCCCCTTGCAAAGCGCTAGCAAGCAGGAATATAATTAACAGCAGAGAAAACAAGTCACTGCGTACAGTGCATAATTGGAACTTGCTCATGCCACCAGCAGGGCTCAAGATAATTGCCTCTGTTTCACACTAGAAGCAGCGACCTCAACTGAAAGCTTCACGTTTCTTATTCGGAGTCAGCCCATCCAAAGCACGTCAGCTGGGTAAGTGGATTGTCAGCATCATGGGCACATTGCCTTTAAAAAGAAAAATTTCCCCTTCCTTTCCTGCTAGAAAGAAAAGAGAACTTTGAGGCAGCACAGTAACCAGGTATCACACAGATTTTTCTATGCTAGCAGCACTACCAAACAACCCTTAGTTTTGAAATTCCTATTCAGTAGCAACAGAGATTAGAAGTAACCACAGGATGGTTTTTGTAGCTCTTAAATCTGCAAGTAATTAGCATATAAATGCTGTTTCAGATGAGACAATTACTTGCCCCTTACCACAGAACATCGACCATAAGTGTTCACAGATAACCCTTTAACACAAACAGGTCACCTCAAAAACAAGGAAAAAAAGAGCTTCCTGACCTGGAACTTGGCCACAGCCTCAGCTGAAAACCTTTGCCTGAGACAGAGGCTGGCTGTGTCGTATGGGAGCAGAGCCTAAGGAAAATCCCCAAAATCTCAAACAAAAATCACTAGAGCTCCCCATTCATCACACAGAATCCAAACCAGAAGGGGGGAAACAAGTAACGAATACACACCACGTAACCTGGAGCTGGGTTAACTTTCACACAGTAAAAATAACTGATCAAAGGTGTTGAGCTGAGCACAGCCAGCAGTTTCACAGGCATTTCCACTGTGGGGTCTCATTTCAGTTCCCAGGGAGAGACTGTGCCAGTCCTGGAGATTTCACAGGACTCCCCACAGGCAAAATACACCCTCTGACAGCATCACAGAGTGAGGAAATTGTTGAGGGATTTTGCTCCTTTGTTTCTGCATTTATCCCTCAGCATGGAAAGGGAAATCATGCTAAGGCTTCTCACAGAAATCAGACCCTGGGCATTTTGTCACTATCTACCAAATGGTGAGTCAGACAATAAAAGCTGTGTGAGAATTAAGTGGCATCCACGGAACTATCTCCTTAAGTCCACTGCAGTGCTGCTGGCAGAAGGAGGAAAAAAAACGCTCCTCCATGAAAATGTAAAATAATTGCAAAAGGAATAAATACTCGTACGGTGCCTTAGCCCAGAAGGAAACAGGGAATTGACAAAGAAGCTTAGGTACCTACTTTTGCGGTCATTTTTGCCAGGAGTTCTTGTAAATCCATGATTCCTTGCACCAGACTTAAGAAATCACTGCAGGTCGGGCATGCTCAATAAAGGAAGTTTAAAAAGAAAAGGGAAGGAAGAGAGGGGAAAAACACAATAATCCATAAATAAATCAAGTCAGTCATACAGCTGAAATGTCACATGCTGGTTATTTGATCATAAAATGCAATCTGTTTATACACATCATAGAATCATAGGATCGTTTGAGTTGGAAGGGGCCTTTAAAGGCCATGTGGCCCAACTCCCCTGCGATGACCAGGGACACCTACAGCTAGATCCAGGTGCTCAGAGCCTGCTCCAGCCTGACCTTGAATGTTTCCAGAGATGGGTTATCCGCCACCTCTCTCTGGGCAACCTCTTGCAGTGCTTTGCTGCCCTTATCATAAAAAAGCTTTTTCCTTATTCTAAATCTCCCCTTTTTTAGTTTGAAGCCATTTCCCCAACACATTGTGTCAAGCACATGCAAAAGAGACAGTCCCAAAAATATTATTAACATGAAGAAATCATCCACATTAAAAAAAAAATACAACGGATACAGTAAAGGAACAGCTACTTACTGCGATTCAGATTAGGACACTGCATTATATATCCATTAGGTACAAAGACAACTTTCACATCTTGCATAATGCCCTTTGTAAAAGAAGAGATAACTGGTAATACAGAATGCAAACATTCCCTTTGATCTGTACAAGCTGTTTCATAAGTCAATTGGTGGTTGTGTATAAAGAAATACCAGTTCGGTTTTCTCATGAGGAACATAACTCTAGGTGGTCAAAATAAATCAGCTCCTCCTTATCTTCTGGCGCATCTGGACGTGAATTTTCATTGCACGCTTCTTTTCTGCTTTTGTGTCTTGCTATCGACAATTATAAGCTGCTTAAATGCCTCAAAATGGGATGGAGCTAGTGAAAACTACGTGAAGTAACATCCATTACATGACACACTTTGCCACAAGACAAAAAAAAACAACACAGCAATGCTGTTTAGTGATGTAGCCAAACAAGACTGTGAAATCTATCATTATGCAAAGGACAGCATAAAGAGCAAGAGGTAGGAGTCTACAACGTGAGTGTTTGGCTTAGTGCAGCCTGCTCACTCTGTATCTCACCAGACAGCTCATGTAATCACACCAGCAGTCAGAATTAAAGCCGCTCTGTAACTTGGGCAGATGGAGAGATCCCCTGCGCGGGGTTAGCGGAAATCAGGACTCTGAGGTCAGCAGCAGATTGTGGGGTCATGTGAGGCCCTGAGACCAAGCCAAGCAGGACACGAGACAGAAAGGACCAGAAGGCCCAGTACCTGCTTACAAGCTGTCCCTGAAGGATATCCCTGACAGAAGCAGCACGCACAAAGGTCACCCAGTGTCCCTGCACACCCGGGTGCTGAGGAACCCTAAACCCATCAAACAGCCTAGAAAATAGAGCTTGCATTCACTGGGTGCAAAGCTCTCGCTGCATTTGTTACTGTGAAACGTGCTTGCTCCCCAGAACCCACTAACTGTAATTATGACACACTCAGTAAGTAGGAGGGACAAGGGAAAACAAGGGGCTTCCAGTGCTGCTATTTGCATGGTCCTATCACCCAGACGTGGTGACATGACCCCATCTGCTCCCAGACACATGAGAATTTATTACATTTCCTTTCAAATTAAAGATTGCGGCAGTTATTACCTAATTAAATTACTGATTTGTAAGCCTGTTGTAGCTTTCAGTCAAATTGCAAAGTGATTTTTGCAGACTGAGGACAGTCGCTTGCTCAGAAAGCTCTTTGCAATCCATAAATAAAATACAGGTCTTAGTGCTCAAAGCCTTGCAAATGCAGCAACGTTTCACATTTACATATTCCCTTTCTAAAACAGCAGAAGGTAATCAGCAGCGCTGTTTCTTGCCGACTGCTTGACGATGAAATATTAACTGAAAATATTAAGACATAATCAGATCACGCTGTCTTTCCTGCAGAAGTGTATATACATTTATTAACCTTTTCATCTATGAGAATAATGAAACCATCATAATAATGAGAAGCAATACTGTCACAGGAGAAGAAACATCCTGAAAGCCATTTGATGCGTTTTCTGCTAGGAGTTATCAGTGAGAAATTAGAAGCGGAGGTACAAAAATACGTTTTGGTGCTTAAGTCTCTCCAGTGAAAGGCTTAACCAAGAATAAATGAGCTTACAGAGCTTCACTGTACCATATCACAAAGCTAACAAGACATCATCCAGAGAGAAGGGATGCTTTCCTTTTCTTTTTTTTTTCCCCCTTCTTCACTAAGTGCATACAGAACTTCAATTGCATCTCTTGCATTAGAGCTCCGCTGCCCTTCTCTCATCTGGACAGATTTGCATTTAAATACAAATACAAGGCGGGGGGATTTCATTTGCTGAAATTTTGTCTTCTGCCGAATTTGGCAGCCCCAACACCACAGCCAGCCTCAAGAGGAAACAGAGCTGGTTTTGTGTCTTTTTCTGGCTACATGAAAACATGTTACTATGGGAAAACCTATGAACTTCAGTTCACTGAGCCAGATGTCGTCTGTGTCAATAAACCTTGTGAAACAGGCAGCATTAACACGATCAAATGGAGAACTGAACCTTTAACTTGAAAGAGCACAGATTTTGCTGATGTATTCTTTTAATAGAAAGACTTCAGTATAGGCAAATGCTTATTACAGCCATGATTATTGCAACACATATAAAGAAACTTGAGCTATTTCTCCTTCAGCATTAAGCCTAGGCTGCTGAGAGCTTTCTAAGGCTGCAGCTGGAAGAGTTAGGCACGCACAGCATGCCTGGCTCTGCGGATTGGTTTGGCACAGGACAGAGTTCTTCAGTCCACATTCTGTGGACTGTCGCATTCAGAACAGTATCCAGTGCTTTTTGATACAAACATGGCTCCAACTTTCATACAAAAATGCTAATTCTTTTTTAATGCTCTTATTTCCCTGCAGATTTCTGTTTGCATTAAGGAAAGCATATCTATTTATTTATATGCTAAGATGGTGAAACCAATTGCTCTGAAAAAGACTGGGAGGCCCTGCTGAGCATGTAAATATATGGAAAGAGAAGCGTACACTTTACAAACTGGCAACATCCCAAGTTTTTGGTACGAGTAACATAAAAAAAATCAGCTTTCTGAAACTCTCAAGCAGGATTAAAAAAATACAACCAATTATATTTCTGCCCTGCAGCAAGTTAGTGAAATATTCAAGCACGCATGATGCAAAGTAAGGACTTGTCGACTTTCATTATGATCAGTAAAAACTGTCGGCTCATTAGCATATCATTAGCTACCCTGCTGCTTCCAAAGTGTTAATGCATAGAAATATTAATTTACAAACACGTAATATCCCAGAGTTCGGAGGCACTGACTGCCTGCGTAAAATGAGAATTTAAGATGAGCGAATCCAATACAACTTCTTTTTTTGCTGTGTAGCTATAAACATATGTTTACCATCTGTGGAACTATGGGAAGCAGCTGAGGTAAAACAACAACAGCTGTAAAATGAAATCATACTATCAATTTCACTTCACAGTGACAGCTCAGCTGCTGGAAGATGAAGCAAGCTCCAGGTTCAGAGGAACTCTCGGACTGTGATTTAAGTTAAAAGAAAAGTCAGCTTTCATCTGTGCTTCACAATTAAAATCATTAGCTGCTAGAAAACCCTACCCCCTAAAACATTTTAGCATAAAAGAATTTTCCTAGCTTGCCAAAGCGTATAGCCTTCGAGGTGGGGTCCTCAAAAAACAGCAACTTGTAGAACTATCCTATGAATCGAATGCTTCAAAGTGAAACTGAGCGGGTGGTAAATCACTTTGGCAACAAATCCATGCCAATATCAAGGCTACACAGATTGGCCTATCACTACACTATACAGGCTCCTTTACTGATAGATACACCATGGTTTGTTAACCAAAGCCTGAAGAAATATTGACAGCTTTTCTGCAGATTGCTTTCAGAATGAAATCATTCATCATAAGGTGGAGGGGGTGCTTTTTGTTCATCGGTTGGTTCTGCAAATCAAAACCAATCATAAAACCATACAAGATCACCAGAGGCCAATAAAATAAATAAAGAAAACAAAACATACAGGAGAGGGCTTTTCAAGTCTTACGTCATTTCTCTTTCCTTTGCAAATACTTAATTCTCATGCCCATACTGGCATACACAATGACAGTATCTCGGGAAGCCTCATGAATGGAAAAAATACAGGCTTTCCTGCTTGGAGGTGGGAGCAACAAGTGTCCTGCCAACTAGTCAGCCTTTCAAGCAGCCTGGGCAACAGAAGCTCCAAAGGACAAAGAAACTTAGGAACAAAACCCAATGACACATCACTCACTCTCTGCTGAGAAACACAGCGACGTGCTCATCTGAGAAAAACATACAGAAAGAAACAGAAAGCCAACTGCTTTGCAGCAAGGCACACACATTGCACACAACACTGAGCATTTGCCAAGGCCTGAAGGAGCACAAGCTAGAAGAGCTCCTCCATCCTGGAAGTCAACGCTGAAAGAGGCAACAAGGAAGAGCCACCTCAGGCAACTAGCATCACGGGATTCTGCAAACAAAATCAAGGAGGGACGTGCCTCCAAGGGCACCACTGTCTGGCCAGCCTTACGGCTCAGCCTTAGCTTTGGGAAGTTTTAAAGATTAAAGCCATCAACTCCGATGCTGCCTACACAGTCTCATTACGTACACAGGAGGGGCAAGGCACTGCACAGCAGGTGAGTGAAACCCGAAGTAAGGAAACCAAGCAAAACCCCAAATACTGTAGTTACTGGCTGAAGTGTCCAATATTTAACCTTGCAGAAACAGATTATATTCTCTAAGTGTTGGACCTGCCTCAAATCCCAAGCCCACAGTTTCTACTGTAATTCATACAAATCACACGTCAGGAGTGCAAGATAACTAACCAGAAGTACTTGGTCGCCTACTTACTAGTTTCCTTCTTCATGTGCTATTTCATATCTGCTTACCTTAAAGAAACCATGCTTCCTGTTTCTCTGTCCAAGCCATAAATTACTTTCAGGTGTCAGATTTGTTTCTGGGGGATCGATGATACGTTCATAAATCCTGTAAAGGGAAAGCATTGCCATTACTCAAATGCTATTTTTCCTCTTAAAAATTCCTAGTCAAAGTCAGTTGGCAAAAAAAGATGCAAAGTAGAACAGAAGAATCCCTTTAATAAACACTCAATGTTTATGGCTGATAGTTTTGAAGGTATATCATAACCTTAAAAGCAACGATTTAATAGAAAGAAGAACTGTTAAAATCACTAACACATGAAGGTTGAAGAAAACTGCCATTTCCCTTGTGCAACTGCGCAGCACTATGCTGAAGAAGCACAATGTCAGAACCCACTCTGCTAGAGAAAACAAGGAAATGGGGAACCATCCTGTCTTCAGAGTCTCCTCAACTTAACTCCCAGTTCGGGGAATACGAGCAGACACAAACAAGATCCAAACAGAGAAACAACATTTGGGATTTTCACACTGCTTAGAATTTTGAATGACCTTCACAAAGACAATTTTTTCCACTTCCCATAGCCTTTTTGGCTCTGTTTTAATCCATCCCTGTGCCTGGACTTTTCACTTCACCCACTTCTCTCCTGCTCACTGCTGCTGCTGAATTCATTTGGCCTGGGTGCTCTCCATGTGTTCTGCCACTACTGCACAGCCAGCTTGCCCACATCACTGACATAGATCTGATACAGAATGGGACCTCTTTGTATTTGTTCAGTACCTAGCCTTACAGAGATGTTTTATTGGTTATTCTTCAAGGAACTACAAATAACAGCATTAATAAAAAATGACTCTAGATTCTTACATTACCACATTTCCGCATGTGGGACCCATGAACTTACTGCTTCATAACAAAAGCAGCACATTTAACAAAAACTACTGAGAAGATGATGAAATGTGTTTCCATGACTGTCCAGCTCAAAGGGAGTGCGTGTTGCTCTGTAATCATACCAGCATGACAGCCAATAGAAAAGGTTCTTAATACGCCAAGTCCTGCAAAGTATTTATATGCTTAAAGGGGTGATCTTTATTTTTCTTTTAGCTTTAAAGTGAACACAAAAAATGAGCATCAAGCAAAAATACAAGGCATTCAACACAGCTCATTGCACAGTTATCTTCCCATCTACAGTCCAAGCACGTCTAGAATCATAGAATGAGTTGGAAGGGACCTCAAACAGCATCTAGTTCCAAGCCCCCTGCCACCGCTAAGTTCCAACCACCACCACCACCACAATAGTTATATGAAAACTAAGCTTAAGAATGCCAGCACACGAGTCAGATGATTTCTTCTGTCATCATTTTATTGCTCAAATGTGTTATTATTGCAATCAGTTCTAAGTCATCACATTTCATCAACGTGATACATTCAAAGCTCTGGAAACTTTCTGCCTCTGCTGATTAATCCCTTGTTACTATCTATAATAAAGTGACTATACGGAGCTGTTTTACCTATTCAAACAGCAGGACAAGATGGTATCCTTTTAAATAATGTTTTGAGTATTACACAAATTTTGCATGCACTGCCTTTATCAATATTTTAAAGTGTAAGCAGAACCTTTCTGCCATACCTCATGTAAAATTAAAGATCTACTCAAATGCAAAACTGCTGTAAAATGTTGAACGAGGAACAGAGAATTGAGGCGCTCAAGAAAGCTCATCAATGAATTACATTACCATGTTGGGAATTTCTTTTCAGGTATGCAGCACATCTTCTTTCTTGAACGTTTAAAAATATTTTCCTTACTTGGCCACGTTAAAGGTTATAAAGGAGCTCAACAACATCTGTCCGTAATGACACGCAAGAACAACCGATCTCCACAGATTTGCCCATTAAGTAACAGGCTTGGGATTCAAGAGAAAGCATGACAAGCAGATTGTTTCTTACCTTCCTACATAAAAGGATGCCTTGGGTCACACTATTTGGTTCAAGAAGCGAGTGAATTTACTTTATTACTGTATGCTGTTAAACACCAGCAGGCATGCACGCAGCCTAATGCTACCACTGTAATATTCTCTATACTCTTGGCAAATGAAAAGGTCAAACAGTACACGTGAATTCGTAATGGCAGGAAAAAAACTGTAGCAAGCTATATAAAAACCACCACACCTCTGCAGGGAACAGGGTTTCACCCAGACATTTAGATTGCCCATGTATGCACACCACTTAGAAACATACCAAGAGCTACTGATTATTCAGGTTATTTTCTACACAGAGAAAAAACTGTAGAGCACGAACACTGCATAACCTATCTCAGAGCGTAATGACAAAAGCTACCACCTAGATGTGAAATTCTATTATAACTGTTGTTTGTTACATGGGGAAAAGCCTTTGCTCCTTTGGTTTGCTCCTCTTTCCTGAATTCATTTTCTTTCAGAAGAAAAAAGGTGTTCTTCAGGCTGAATACTAGTGCTGATGAGACACAAAAGGATATTTTCTTTTTTTCCCCAGATACATTAAGCTTCCACTTCATTCACCTTTCCTTGCTTGATTTTCCGGACTGTTGTGCGTCACCTTCCACAGCTTTATCCACACTTGATCAATATTTTGTATTTGGCGTAAGAGTAGCAAAACAATATCTACTGCACTTCCAAGTTTATGAAGTACTGGTCGAGAGCCCCTTGGAGATCAGTTTCCAGTGCATTTGGCTTTGATATCCACACAGAGAAACGTGCAGTATGCTGCACAAGAACAGGAACACTCGGAAAGAGAACTCCGGGGCACTGTGGTCACTAAAAGGGCTGCAGACTGAACAGCCCCTCTAGCATCCTCTATAGGTTAATGCAAGCTCTACTCCGTGCTTCAGACTTTCAGATGTATGACTACTGCGTTCACTTTCCAAGATTAAGCTTGATTTGTCCCCTACTTTATGCTGACGTATTTCAAAGGAGCTATAGCATAAACTTGAAACAATACAACTGCGAACCGATCCCTTCTTGGAATACTGGTGCTCAGAATCCATTCACTAACCAGCGACCCATTTAGCTAAACATAGTAAGAAAAAGGCCTGCTAACTGAGGAAGAGCCATGATGTTCTTGTGATTTGTTTAGTTTTGGGGGACCTTTTGTTCATTTTAATCGATCTATCTGCCCTATCTGCACTCTTAGATTTATGAAGTACTCTTCTTCCATAATCCTTAGAAACACATTCTTTAAGGACGCACTCCAAAGAGGCATCTGTGACATAAGGAATACAGCAATACAGCAAATCTTCCAAAGAACCAGGGGATTCCTGAAAGGAAGCGCTTCTAAAATGTCTGCACGCCAATACACAGGCACACACCTGTCTCTGCATAGAGGAGGACCCTCCCTAGAAATCAAGCTCTGTTGGACAAGGAGACAGTTCCCTTCCACACGCTCAATTTAAAATCATTTTTACCATCTTAGTAATGTTCCAGTAGAATACAGAAATACTGTCACTCATTCTACATGCGTGCAAGCTGGAAGATAGAAAGACTAACTCATTAACCAAGATCACAAAGACTAAGTCAGGGACGGACACGGCCCAAGATCGAAGATGTTAGACAGAGAATCTCACACGCTAGGCCACATTCCCTCTGGATAAAATAAAATAAATTAATAACCATGGATTTGTCTGTTGTAGTAAAACAGATTTCTTACACAAGACTTTAACAAGAAGTTCAGACTTGGAGAGTAGGCCCACTTTCAAGGTGGAGCAGCTCTGCTTTATGCATATAACATTTGCCACGCCAGAAGCATTTTAGAAAGAGCTGAAATATTCAGTAGAACAAGAAAATTAGCTTTGTGTCCGTTTGCATTAGAATGCATAAACCAACACAGACTGATCAGGAAATGCAACTGCTTATGATTCTGGAACGTAAAATAGGCTGCAACTCCAACAGATACTTAAGAAGTAGCGTGCCAGATCATGAAATTTCCAAATTCTTTCAAGTCTAAAGTATGAGTAGCTTAATAAAATACCAATGTGTGTTCTCACATTTGCAGGCTAAATTCAAACCAGAGACTTTTTTTTTATTAGTAGCGTAATTCAGTAACTAATAGCTGCAGTCTGACATTGCTGTGGCCAAGGCATGGCAGGAGCCTCATTTCTCAGTCCCTTGCCTCTATTAATCAAAGAGCAGGCTTAGCTATTTCTGATCTGCTATTTCTAATCTGGCTGCCACGCTCACTCTCATGAAACTGTAAATTCCCATGTGGCAACAAGGTGTTCAATTAATCGCACCCAATCTGACATGTCTCAAAACTTTACGCCTACAGAGAAAGGAGCCCCCTGGACTCCCTCTCGTCAATGAAGAGAGGCACGTGTTTCTAGGATATGATTCATCTTACAGTAAATTCATCACCCTCTGCAGGCCCCTCCTATGACTGCACGGGAGCACTGACATCAGGGTGAGTCAGCAAAACAGACTTTTGCAATTCAGAACCCGATCCGCAAAACTGACGTTCTCTTGCAACCGTTCCCGACCTTACATACATCTGCCTGTATTCTCAGATCCTTCAAATCAACCAAAGGATACGGATAAGTCACACAAAATAATGCCGTGTTGCAGCATTCTACACTTTTTTAATTAGGAAAATAAAAAAAAGTAGTAAATCAGGTCATGGGGAGATTCCTCCCATGTTTTGCACCAGTTCTCCCCCTAATGTATAATTCAGAGGGATGCTGACCACCTTAGCCATTGCTACCATCTCCAGCTGAGGCTGCAAAAACTCAGTACATCTGGAATTGCAAGTGTCAGGCCTCGTAGCACAGCCCATTGTGTGAAAATAACAGCTGCTCCCAGGCGTTTGTCCCACGTGTTTCTGGATCCCAGCTGCATGAAGACACTGGTGATTGTATCGGTCTTTAAGGTGCCACACTGGCGTGTCTTTAAGTCTATTCTTCTAAAGAGATTAAGAACTGATCTTAAAAAGAAATCTAAGATATGACATAATTCTGCTCCAACCCATTTTCTATATACTTCCCAAAGCAAACGTGTCAATAGTACCACGACTGTATTTTTAATAGTGTTTACAGGTAGGATGCACTATTTGACAGGCATTCAGATCTGGAGCAACTTCAACTGAATTATTCATTTTGTTTCCAACATTCTGTTTCAGGAAAATAATCTTCCTGAAGGACATTTTCATTCTCCAAGTTATCTCATCTGTCATAGGATAGGAGTTCACATCCATTTAAGAGAGGAAAGCAATTTAGATTAAAACTTCAGGTTTTTAAGGGAAGCTTTTTCTTATTAAATTTTGAGCGTACAATAGCAACTAAAAACTATATAATCAAAAGTAAAAACTATATAATCAAAAGTTACTGTTCAGCCCTAGGAGAAAAGAATAGCTGTGCAGTAGTTGTATATGTTAAGTTCAAGACTCAAGAGTGCATGCTCAGCTTAAGTTCTTTTCTAATCCTACGTCACCCAACCGATTTCACTGATTTTCCTGTATGAACAGCAAGATAAGGTGAATGTACTCTACTTCTCAGCTTATTTCTATTATAAAATCTAAATTCAGAACTAAACGTGTACCTACATAAACTTCTATAGGCAACCTCTTTTTTATTCAAGAGATGAAAATTAACTTTTAAGAACCTGCAGCAATAGGAGAAAATGAAACAAATGCAAGGCAAGATTGTTAGGAGAGCACATTTCACTGTCGGGTCTGGGGGGGCTTATTCTGCACACAAAACTTCAGAGACATTATCTGCCCTGATGTGCAGAAAATAAATAAATAGACTAGGCTAACCAGGCTTTGCAGTTTCCTACAGAACTACTGATGAGTTACAGCAGTGTTTCTTGGACATCCACTGTTATTGATTCCAAGCAGAGAACTGGACCCAGCAAATGGTGTGACACTGGCCCCACGAAGGGCAGAAAGCCATCTTTCTCAGAATGCTGAAGCTATAGGGCATCTTTCAGCTGGAAATCCTGAGGCGCATTCAAACACCTTTAGAAACAAGATCAGTGTGATTAACTTTAATTGGCAAGTGACAAAAAAGATACAATTGATTCGTGATGTCAAGAGTGTTCGCAGTGCCTTGGTACCAAGCTAACAGCCCATCTACATGGCTTCAGCATTTACCTGCCTTCATACAGCAAACAAAGCCCTCCTCCAAGCGTGAGAAGCCCAGAAAACAGCTAGAGTCAGACATGTGACAGCAAAAAGAGGCCAACATCTACAACATATAAGGAAATGGCTCCCAGACTGAGATTGCAAGTACCTCCACTTCCCAGAAGTTCACTCTAGTCAGATGTAGCCATGTGGCCATTTGATTCAGGTTTTCAAGAGTTATGGGGAAAAAAAAAATAGGATTAACTCGTAGGTAGACTATCCTCCACATGATGTATCCAAAGCACTTTGCACTCTATATAGTGCATGCGCTATTTCTGGTGGCTTTTTTCCTCAGATAAAATTAAAAGGTTTTCAGCATAAAACCAGTTGCCTCGATACCCAAATGGTTATTGCACATTTCAGCACTGGCAACCTTTTTCTTTTCATAGCCTTTCTTAAAGTCTATCTTGATCTGTTATACCTGAGGTAAACAGCACGTGGCTCACAATCCAGGCTTTGCACATAAAATTTGCATGTAATTTGCAGGAAGCAGAAGCAGATGAGAAACGTACGTGCCACTTCTTCTGGTGAAGATGTCAGCTTTTAGCACTTCGAGCCTGCTTGGCCAAAGCAGAGCTTAAGGTAGTGCCTGGGACAAAAAAAATACTTCAAGTGCAGAAGGAGATGTCACACATACTTATCTTAGAAAGATCAGATCCTCTTATCAATTTGTGTCAATTTAGTTACTTATCTTTAAATACCTCAATATAGAGTTGAAAGCCACATGGCCCAAATATCACTTTTCAAACAAATCTCCAACATGCCAAAGATACTTTGGCCATCGTTTCACCACTTGGGAGTAACTATCCCCATCTGAGTACCAGGACATAAAACACGTAGCAATGGGGGGCTTATATGATGCACACAAATATCCGATACAGACAAGGAGACAACACCACTCACAATAAGGACCAAAACTCTCAGGGTCACCAAACGACAACTTGAAGATCAGCAAGCTTTGAAACAGGCTCTCAGCCTGAACACTGATTAAAGCAGACTGTTAACAGCAAGGCCAAAAGCACAGCACTCTCACTTGCTACCCTACTGAACATCATTCCAAAAGTTCACACGCATCCCAGATGCCAAACATCTGTAGACTGAGACTGAACAATTAAAAAAGATTCTAGAAATAAGAGGGAGAAATGAATTCAATCGGTTCTTCTAAGGGATAATAATAAGAAACGCTCCTCCACCACAAATTGAACAAGAAGCCCTTAGATACAGTGACATAGACACAAGACTAAGAGAACTCTATCAAAGCATCCATTAAATAAGCAGTAAATAATTAAGCCTATCTTGCATCAGAAAGCAGTAGGGTAGTGTGCCATCATCACCATGATGGCACAAAGCATCATTGGAACTTCAGATTTTGCAGCAACATTAGCCCTAAAATATCATTCTGTTAGAACAAAGTAGTAAAAACGAAGGTGACGTGGCTTATCTCATCTCCCTTTTGTCATTAAAAGTTAAGATTACTGTTGGTGCTCTTCATAAAAACATTTGCCGGGTGAGAACCGGCAGTGCAGAAACGTGGCTCCCATGGCACCTACCGGCATTACGCAGGACCATGCTGGCCCCTGGCCCGAGAGCTGCAGCACGTGGGCCTTCACATCTGGTGGTTTACAGCCTAGAAACAACCCTTCTTCACAAAGCATACGGGACATCTTCTGTTTCATGCTACACTAAATCCCAAGGTCGCTTAACCCGGTACAGTGAGACAGATGTGACTGTGAGAAGATGCAGGCTCTGGATTCCCACTCCATTCTGCACAGCTCCCAAAAATAAATTTAAAACTAAGCCAGCCACAAGCAACCTTTCTGCTAAACAGCTTCGTTCCTCCCTCCAAAAAAATCATCCGCTGAGAAGTTAATTGCCTTAGACTATCTTGTCTCATCAAGGGGCACATGTCATCACTAAACAATTTCTGTATAATCATCAAATAATCTCATCCATATTCCAGAGCCAATTTCCACTCATGACTGAAGGTAACTGCAGGCTGAGGACCACCAGATTGGCTTGTTCACACTCTGCCTCTGCTCCCTGCTCCCAGCAGACCCCGGCACGAGCCGTGTCTCAGCCCTGCACAAGGGCACGTGGCTCTCCCCAGCACCACCAGCGCTCCCCATCAGCTGCCGCTGCAGTAACCCCGCAGAGGGATGGTTCCTCCCCCATGCCCCAGTTCTCACTGCAGGTTCATCAGATAACCCTCACCTCTCTTCTCCCACGGTGTTTTTCAACAAGCCCGTTTTAGCCTTGGTGGCTTGACAGACAACATTACACTCTCTCATAATAACTAATTGAGCATGGCTGGGGAAGTGCACGAAACATACAGTAAACACAGAACAAGCCATTATATTGGTTCTAAAATTAAGTTTAGATGGAAACTGCCGGGCCAACAGACAGAAAAACACTCCCCAGGGACAGCACTCAGGTTTGGAGCTCATTTCTCTCAGCATCTGACATGCTCCAGAGGCGAAAGCAGGACTCAGCTCAAGTCAATGAGAGTTTTCACTGCAGACTTCAATGGGGCCAGAATTTCACCCTGGGGACACTGCACAGCCCATCCTTCAGTCGAGTTTAAGGTAAGTGGCTGGCGTGACACAGGAGTCGGCTAGAGCTGAGGGAGTCCTGTTAGAGCCATTAGCTGGCACAGATACTTGCTTTCATTCTTGTCATGCTGAAGTGAACGCCGCTAGAATTGCAGCACACTTATGTAATGTTGATTCTTTCGTTAGCGACTAGTCTCAGGTACAAAAAAAGTTAGAGGAGTAGAAACAGCATGTCACCTTACTGCTGTGCTGGGGAGCGAGCCACCAGCTCCATCACTGCTCCTTCAGATACCCTCACATTGGTACTACGAAGCATAACAATGGTTCTTTATATTGTTAGAAAACCAGACAGTAGCCAGTATCTGATGCATTATTACAATACAGTACTAATAAACACAGCTCAGTAAACACTTACCCATGGAGAAATGGAATACTTCCTGCACTCCCAGAAAAACTTCACTACCTGAAATGTGGGACAGGATCGCCGTCACTGTTCTCCCCATTAGCACACGGCCACAGCAGCTGTCACCCCACAGCACAGAGCCAGGCACGCCGTTGTCCCCACGTGCTCAGTGCTGAGCCCATTTGCCCCAACACTCAGGAGGACCGTGCAAACACACCAGAGGCCTGGACAGAGCTCTCCCACATCCAGCAAGTCTGCAAATATGCCAAGGGGCTCTGCACGACCCATGAGGTGGGAGAGGACAGCATACACCGCTGCAGCAGGAACCCTGCTGTGCCACACCATGTCCCCGAGCCTCGACACCTTCCACCCCGAGCAGCCAGGGAACAAACGTTCCCTACTCCACCATCTGCTTTTAGCATCACCTGTTTGCTCAGACACCACGAAATGCAATAATGGGGAATGTCAGACTGGGTAGCAATTAATGATTCAAGTAGCCTCCACATCTCCCTGCAACAGCTTGAGGATTTTGATGAGTTTGTTTCCATAAACAATTACCTTTTGGAAATTATTCCTGTTTAAAACTGTCCAAGAAAGATTCCCTGATAACTAAGGCACCTGAGAAAACTCTGGGCTGGTTTCAGACTTCAGCAGCCTCACTGCTGTCTTCTCGGTCACTCTCCCACACCCCACAGTGCTCAGGAAGTTTCATACCGTTTGCAAAGCCTCTGGACTATTTGCTGTATGGAGATTCAGATCTCAAGTCAGCTTCTGCGTAGTTCAGAGGGTCCTCACCTGTGATTTGCCACAGGTCCAATGCTTTTTCTAAAAGTACTTACTAAAACTACACTATTGTTTTTTAGTTCAGCTCCAGTATTACCCTGTGAGACTTCCAGTTCTGAAGTCAGACTTCAGCTAAACATTTCACAAGGGAGAGTTCATTTATGTCTTGGATCTCCGTTGATCTGCCTGGCTGCTAAAACATAATTGTTTTTACCATCTGAAACAAAAAAACCTAAGTATTTGCTTTATGTTGCCGATTCTCAAATTATGATGATTTCTGTGCATATGACCCCATTAGCTCTCCAACAAATGAAAAGAAAACAGAACTGAGAAACGGGAGATTTCTCCTGAAAATATTCTACAGAAACAAATCTCCATGTGCAGGTCAAATGATGCATGCTCAATTTTTCAGGGACTGCTCTCATAACTCTCATAAGAGATCACCCCAATTTAAGTGATTGCTGCTTTGGTATTTAAAAAAAAAAAATCAAAATGTATATTGGAAAAAAAGAAAAAACAACAACAAAAAAAACCTTGAGAACAGGATAATACACCCATCCACACATTTCAGGTATTGACAACCTCAGCTGAAGCTCACCAGTCTTGATTTAAGATGATTTCCTCTACCATTCCTCATCCCCTCTGACACACCCATGGCACACAATGTGATGAATGAGAGATGCCAATAGTCAAACGTAACACATTGCTCCCATCCTGCTGAAGTCATGAACCTGCCTATCAATGCTTTCAATTCACTGGAAAGCACTATAAGCCCCTACATCTAAATTAAAAAAAAAAAAAACGAGACACATTGCTAAGCCTACATTGAGCAGTAGCTGGGCTTGCAGCTACCAAACATTGGCTCCACGGCTCCCTCAGACTCAGGGGGCTGACATAAGCTCTCATTTGAGACCCTTAAAGGAACCCCTGGAGGCCACATTCTGCTCTTCACTAACTGACACCGGCAGGACCTGGATAAACACCTAAAGGCACCCAAAGCTGCGTGCTGTGCTCTGGGCAGGAGCTGTCCGAGGGCTCCCTGCTGCAGCACCGCTCCATGCCAGGCAGGCAGCTGATGGCACTGCTGGCACTGACCCAAGTGCTTATCTTCTCCTGGGAGCAGGCAGAGGATCTAAGACAGCCAGGCATTGCTACAGGTTAGGATGATTTATTTTCTATAGTATTTTGTCATAAATACTCACAGCATTCTCCTCATCCTATCAATGCAGTATACAAAAAAGAATGTTAAGCAATTCCTCTTGGATTAAAAAAGAAATCTTCATCATAGAGCAGGTGAAGGCACACCATCCTTCAGTCATCGGTCACATCCAAACTAACATTCTGCTCATGTCAGCCATCCCATGAAACACCCTGGCTATTAAAAAAAATATTTAAAAACAAGAAAATGAAAAGAAAAAAGATCTTTTCTTGAGTCAAACTAAATGCATCCAGAGCACTTCCTAGCAGCTTAACTACAATAACTGCAAAGATACAGGCCTGACAGCAGCTGACATGATAAGCCAGCTGGAGATCTCTCTTATGCTAAAGAGTTTATTGCTTTTCTGTCAACCAAAAGGAACAATCCGTAGGTGAAAATTAACTCCCAACCCAGAACGCCACACATCAGATGTTGGGTGCACCTGTAATGCACCATTAGAGCCCTCTACCTGAGCAACCAGTTCTGTGACAGTTTTTGCTACAGATTAAAGGATGGAGAAGCTATCTGGGTCACAAAATTACATTCAAAAGTTTTGAGAATGAATTACCCAGGAATAAATTACCTAGCTCCCAACCCTACCAGCATGCCAGCTCCTCCTTCAAGAGAAAGTGTTTCAGCAGTATGTAAAGCAACGAATCTCTCTTTAAATAGATCCCTTAACTTTATTTAATCTACTGCGTTTTAATCAAAGTCATTGGACTTTGTTTTCTCAGGCCGGCATCTGGAAAATCTTATTTATAAGGACTCAGAGGTATTGGATTCCCATATTTGGATTATGTTGCTTTAATTTATTTATCTTTCCAATTAATAAGTTCTCACTGCTCATGCATATTTTATTCCTTAATGCTCTGTTCTACCAGAAGAAACATAAAAGATGTCAACGACGTGTTTTCCAGATGAAGACTACTTCCCTTCCTAGCTTGCTCCAGTTTTATAATCTATTCTCTTCTGCTCTTACCAAGCCCCCATCAAACTGCTAAGGGTATCCATCAAAACCATAGGCTGGATTCACAACAAAAAGGCACTCTAGCACCTATTTTTTTTTTTAAAGGAAAGCATTAACTTGCACAGCAAATTGCCTTCTCCCTTTTATACCTGCTGACAGCTGACAGAAAAGAATACTGGTAGTCTCTGGGCAGGTGAGTACCTTTACAGCAGTATGGTTGATGAGAAATAAAACAAGAAAAATAAAAAGCAAGCAGCCTTCAGCTTACCTCCCCAGAGCAATTAAACATGTTGAGAACAATTTGGAATTTATATTTCTTAAATAAATTATCCATAAAAGCATTTTAACACAGTTCCTACCACCTCTTACACTGTAGCCCCAGCACTGTTCCCTCACTCACTGGCAGCACTACAGACCCTGCACAGCTGAAACTGATTCCCAGCAAACTGAAAGCAAATGCCAGCTATTATGGGCCCCGACAATCTCCTGGAGCTGAAAATCTCCTGACAAGGCAGCCATGCACAGCAGGATCCTTTGCCTGTGCTCCCCAAAGAGAGCCAATCTGGGAAGGTGCTTGACAGAGCCTATTTCATCACAGAGTAACTCGTTAGGGCTCATTTGTTTAACGACCCTCTGACAGTCACCCTAGTGCTCCCCAGAAGGGCAGCTCCTGACAGCCCCTTTCCCTACAGTAGGGGAGAACAGATCCTTAGCATAACAAATGTTATAAAACAAGATCTGTATGCCACAGGTGGACCCAGCATTGGAGATGGAAGGAGGCGAACAGCAGTGTAACTCATTTCCATGTTGCTTTCAGCATAGGTTTTACCTGTGCATAAGCTGGACATTCGTATGAACACGTGTCGTGTCATTTTTCTCAGCTTTCTGAACCTTACGAAAATGTTTCACGTCCAGTGACACCAGCCGGTTTTTAGTTTGGGTTCTCGAGTATCTTCCTGCGTCAGCAGCTCCAAGCTCTAGCACCAAACTCAGCAACAATTCTTACTCCCTGTTCACGAAGGAGCATTGAAAGCAGCAGGACACGGTAGGAATTGATTTCAAAAGGACATTTCTGTACTTGTGCAAAAATGCATCTCCTTCGATACATACACCTTTCCCAGCACGTTACATACGGATCATTACAGGAGAGGCAATTACGCTGTTTTAAAGACGACACTTAAAAGCACTAAAGGCTTTTACATCAGTTCTCAGGCAGCTTTCCCTAACCCATCCTGGTCTGAAAAACTGAAATCCACTTTGAGTTGAATCCAAAAGACAATCAAGTACCAAACGTCAAAGCAATTGTACAAATCAGATTGACGTGGGTGGTTAGGCTGGGAAGAATAAAAGTAGATCTGACGATCTGTTAACAACTTAAAAGTTCCTTCTTCAATGCTTTCTGATTCAGTGCAGTTTTTAGGGGCCAGAGGCTAGATTTGGGTATCAATGGAAATCCTGTAGCAAAAATTACGTGGAGTCTGAACGTTTTTCCCAGTGCAAATACCTTCAATGCACTCTCGCATACAGGCTAACTTGAATAACACCACATTCACAAACCACGCTTCAAGAATGGTCTTCCAAACGTACAGTATGTGACAAGAGCCCAAACCAAAAGATGTAATTTGCATTTATACAAATTCACACACATTTGTAAGCATGAAAAGCTGCAGCTCCCTTGAGAAAATTCAGTAGGAATCCAAGGGGTGAATTTTGTACATGTTTTCTTTCTGCCCTTTTTTTTTTTGTTTTTTTGTGCTGTTGTTGTTCTGGTGAACTCTCCAAAAGAGAAGCAATACCCTGAATCTCTGCAGCAGGAGGGACAGGCGAACCTACTGGCTGCAGTTGTATTCTCCTTCCTGGTGACTGATTTGTTCCATTACGTCTGCGAAAGCATCACTTCTCATGAGGCACCCTGAACTCTGCCAAGAAGCAGTGGCACCACACTAGACCAAAATGGTGACACGTACATGGAAAGCCTACAGTCCCCAACGCTGGATTCTGTGCATACTTTCAGCTGCAGCTCTCCTGACTAATATTAAGAAAACTTAGGGAATTTGGCAGCGCTCAGAAATCCCTCTCATTGCCTTGCCCTTCTCTAGGCCATTTTCCCATCTTTTGACATTTATTGTAGTGGCAGCCAGAAATGCTGGCGCAGAGATGAAAACCACGTTGACTCCTTTGAATGCAAAGATGTAGAGGGTTAATACAAAGCCAACTACACCACCACCCTTCAGAAAGGTCTCTAATGAACTGAACAGAGACACCACAGCTGAGTTAGGAACTTAAAACCCTCTTGCTTTTTCATGCGAACTTCTGCTACGATCTGCCCTTGAGTCGTGATTTCAAAGCTATTCCCATTACGTCATGCAGGGATTGTCATCAACAACCACAAATGCACAGCCAAAGAGAGGCATTTAGGTGCGGATCTGTGCTGGGAGCAGCCTAGGGGACACTCTTAGATGCATCAGCCCTGTTTAGGGCTACCTGACAGAGACATCCATACACATCTATCACCTCATATGGCAGCACAACTTATTCCATAAATGTATTTATCTATTGCTGCCTGTTACTGTAAAGAAAAACCATGACTCTGCGCAGCTCTCTTGTCCCTGGACAGACTTCTGTACCAGACAGGCTTTTTGTGTTGTCTTCCTTTCACGCTGCATTCAAAACAAGCCAGCAAAAAAAATCTGCTAAGAGGGTCTTCCAAGAACACACCTGCTATTTATAAAACAAACAAACAAAAAACCAAACAGGACGTGAAGAATCTGTCCCAAAACCCACTAAGTCAATAAACAGAGAAGTACATTGTGGCAAGCAAACAGATAATAGAGCAGATGAACAAAGAACAGTAAGATAAGTAAATCAGAAGACTGAAATGAAGACTATCTTTACGAAGCGTTCATACCTAAATGAAATTAAAACTGCTTTAAGCCTATAACTGCTTTTAGGGTCCAAACAAAAGCATTTAATAAGCAAACTTCCTTGAGATCAGGTTTTTACTGTCAACAGTTAATGCAGTTGCAGAAAATGGTTGCAACTTTCTTCTCAAAGCAGTTACTTTCGTCAATATTAGAACTTTTCCCGATGTTCCAGTAATGCCTTGCTCCCATGATAATCCCAATAACTTGATTCTGCCCATCTGAACGAAATGAGGACTTCAGAAATAAGTATCAGCTATCACCCCGCCTCTTCAATTGCCACCATTCCAAAATGCATATGCTGGGCTGATCTTCTCACCAAAGGCAAAAAATATTTTGATACTCATTTCAGTGTAAGAATATCTGAAAATAACGGTCTGTTTTTCTCATCCCTAAAGACTACTTTGAAGGTCCCAACTTTGAGTTTCCTCATCAATCGCTAAGTTAGCAAAAGTCGATCTTCAACACATTGTGAGATCATATCCCAGTGGAAGAGAGATTCTGGGGAAGAAAGATCCTCGGTTGGCTGCTTTTTTATTCCTTGAAATCCTGACAATCTGCCATCTTGCAGTCCTCACAACTTTTGCAGGAAAAAGTGCAATGACAGACAGAGTACTCAGAAAATAAACAGCACCCAGTTCTATACGTGCAAAAAGAAGCTGTCACATTTCTCAGAAGTTTCCAAGGGGGACAGTGGGTGGAAATCAAAATAAAATGTACATTGCTTGATTATGTAGAACGAAATTAAAATGCCTCTGACGCATCTAACTATTCTTCGAGGTTTCAGGTATGCTGAGTGAGGCGGCTCACAACAGAACAGACTGTATGCTCATCTATCACACTTAAAGGCAATCACAGTCAAACATAACATCAGCAAGTGCCTAAACTACAGAGATGCACTTAATACTCCCCAGTCAGCAATCAACCTTTTCTGCATTTGTTCATAATCACAATGTACTGTTTCATCTTAATGCTTTATTTTCCTTTTCTTATTCTATAGCGGTTTGCTGCAGCTTGTAAATTAATAACGTTCTCTACTTACTACACAAGAATAAATCTGCAAAAGGAGATTTAAAAGCACTTAAAGGAATAAAACACTGAGCACGTTTCCCTACCTGTTGCAGTCCACGTGGAGCAGAAGGTGGGACGCGCTCAGTGACACTGCGATCTTGTGCCACTGCCCATCTGCCAGGCGGTACGGGAACACCTCTGTCCGCGACTTCCCCTCAAACCTGTAGTGGTATCTGATCTCGTCCCGTAGGCCGCTGCTCTCCAGTTCAAAATAGCTGCAGTTAAAACATGAAGAATCAGTTCCATTTTTGCTCTCTTCGTCGCTTGTCACTTTGTTCTTAATTCGTAGCCTTCCTTAAGCAAACACCGCACAGAAGGTCACAGTCTGAAGACGTTTCTCAGCATCAACTGTCTCCAAGTTCGCTCTTTAAAAAGAGGTAGAGAAAAGCACTACACATTCAGTGCAATACAAAAATAGCAATACCATTCACACGAAAACAGATCATGTTCAAAACCATTTGATTGTCCTAGAAATTGAAGTCCTCTTTTTATCCACAGAATAGGTTCAACAACAAGAAAAGGATCCGTATTCTATTCACTAAGACGTTTTGTGTAAATGCAGGATTTGTAGGCAACGCAAAGATAAAGGACAACATATATCATTACCAATGAACAAACAAAAAGCCATTAAGGTAAGAAAGCATCCAGTAATCACTGAATTTGTATTCACTATTCACAAATCTACTTTCAAAATTGTTTACTTGTAGGACTCCCCTACAAGCAATTGTGCTTAACTCATTTTCTCAGTTTTATTTCTACAGCTGTAATTGTTCAGCTTTACATGGGAACAAAGCCTCCTGGCTAGATGAGGTGTCTCAACATCTGGCAGAAGCAATCAAGGCCCTCACAGAGTTGCCGCAGGAGAACAGTCTTTGGACAGGGCTGCCTCGTTAACCAAGCAAGGCTATTAACTGGCCTCAGACGGGGGGAGGAGCCAGCTCTTTGCTAGGGTGAATTTGGCCCTTACCCATGGCAATGCACTGACAGCACAAACAATGAAACCTCCTCTTGGATCTCAGACCACACAGGGTATTTACAGCATGTCAAATCAAGCTGCTCTTTTTTCATGTAAAATGAAGGCCTGGATAGACAAAGAAGGAGACACAGATTTCCTCTCATAGCAGCAAGACTCCTTCAGCTAAGGACAGATGTGAGGTTTTCCAGCCAGTTCCTACCCATCTGCCTCCACAGCGTCATGTTTTCCCTACTGCACTACACCAATGTAACAGCTGAAAGACGGATCCTCGTCTGAGGTTTAAAAAAAGTAATAAAGTCTATTTCCAAAATAATAATGATCCAAGACACAAACCTGTCGCACAGCTGGGCTGTGCATGGACCTTAACAGCTGGTGAGGACAAATGTTTCACGAGCTGCATGCATGGCATCAGGAATGAGTCTTACCACTCAAGTGGAGGCTATTTATAACAAAAACCGAAAAATGGAGTTCTTTGGGAGGAACTTGGTTCTAAGGCACACTGGGGACATGTGCAACCGACCACAACAGGCTGAGAAGGGAACACCACAACAAAGCCTGGCCACAAGGAACTGAAACCCTCCTTCATGCTGACGCTGCCTCGCTGTTCTGACACCCATGAGGTTTCTCACAGAGAACACGAGCGTGATCAGGTCACCTGCAGCAAAGACTCCAGTGTGAAGCAGAAGCCATCGCAGGCAGAAAGAGGCAAAACT
The DNA here is from genome assembly GCA_013396635.1 of Penelope pileata. Lineage (NCBI taxonomy): Eukaryota > Metazoa > Chordata > Aves > Galliformes > Cracidae > Penelope > Penelope pileata. The sequence continues at coordinate 41,444 of WBMW01001778.1, forward strand.
AAACTGACTGAAGGCAGGACAGACATATGCACAAATAAAACACACGCAGCACAGAGAGATAAAAACAAGAAAGGCTGCTGCTGTGAAGAACTGCCTGGTTTCCTACATGTAAAAGCACGAGGGGGCGAGGAACAGGAATTCTCTGAACAGACGAGCAGAATCTTAACTACCACCACCATCCCCTTTAAATACCTTAATCACACTCATAAGAGATCTGGAGAGGAAGATTCTACCACTTTATTTTGATACTCAGCAAAACACAGTCAGTATACAGAAGATACTGCTTCTGGTGCTATGAAAGCCAGGAGTGCACAGAACACTGTGTTACTCCTTCAGTTACAGGAAAACAGAATGACAGCAGACCAATGCTGCACCTACTTTTCACCCCCCTTCAACAAGTGCAAATCAGCAGCAGTTGCACCCAAACAGACATCAGCAAACAGCAGTCAACAACATCCCAACAGCAGGAACTGGCTGGAAAAGCCCAGCTCTGAGCTCTGGTATTCAAACAGTGTCAGGCAGTTTAAACCAGCACGCCTGCACTCACGTGTTCAGTTTTTGAAGACACACAAATTCAGAGACCTTGACTAGACACACACACGCGGCCACAACTCAGAAGGTGTAGCCATCTTTATTCTACCAGAGTGTAATTACTTTGCACATAGCTTTCTTGGTAGCAAACCTCTCCTCCTCCAGCTGGACTCTAGAGGAAAGCTTCAAGAGCAACGTAAAGGCCACTCACTGCTGAAACCAACGTGCCTGTTCTGTGTGTGAGTTCTTATCTGCAAGTTGTGGAATGGAAGGCAAATGAGTAGTAAAAATCTAAGTTTAGGCAAGGAATCAACTATCTGTGAGAAAAAAAAATTCAAGTGATATTTTTTTCTTTTAAAATTTATCTCACCTCTGACTTGACATGCCATTGGGCAAGTTCTCATCTACTGTGAACTGACAGGTAAACAAGGGGGGGATTAACAGAAGCTACCACACAAGGAAAGAAAATGAACTGGTCCTTTGACATGCGTCTTTTTACAGGTTCTTCCTGATATTTCAAGAAGAAAACAAAGGAACAGAACAAGTCTAGGTTCCTGAAAGTATCATGGCACCTGGAATAAACAAGCTGGCCTTCCACACTTGTGCTGCCTGAACAAATGCATCAGCAGCAGGCGAGTGTGAACTTCCAGCATTGCCATGAGATCCACAGCAACAGCCCAAGGGAGAATGCTGAGTATTCCAAGCAGTTCTGCTGCTGCACCAAGTCTGACTGGAATGGGTCTCAGATACGTGTGTGTCAGCTCACTGCTACAGCCAGCCCCTCACTGCCCTCCTCATCGCCTTTGCCAAGAGACACGTCAGACAGCCACCTGTTTGTCAACTTGTTAGCACCAAGTGATGGTGGTTTCTTGTCTTATTTGTTCTCAATGAGTGGGATTTTTTTTTCTTTTTAAACAAACGTGATCATTTTGACAGATGAAACGCTCAGAACACGTGTATGAAGAAAGCATTACAGGACCTTGGCTGAAATTATTCCACTGCTGGAATTCCCATATTTGCTAAGCATGCAAGCTGCTACTGGCTTCTTTTACACAGTTACAGAATTCACATGCTTTCCATATCTGTGTCAGCAGTCCCTCTCATTCAAATCCCAATGTGTATGAGATAAAGGCAAAAACGGTGTTTTTAAATTCAGATTCATTTTATGGACATCAAAAAAGTTGACTTGTTTTAGGGTCATGGAACACGCTTCACAGATGGACAATTCTATTTCAGAATCGACCTAAGATGCTTTACAATCCCTTTTGACAACTTCTGCAACCTGTATCTAGCTCACATAAGGGTACGGTTCTGTGAAGGAAGCATCTGACCCCGTTGTTACGAGAGGATAATGACTGACTTACTGATGTTTACTCCTTTTATTTTCTTTGATCTTTGCCACATCATAGTGAAGATTTACCTGCACGTCTGACAGCTCATTTCGCTTCCAGGTAAGGAAAAAAAAAGTTCAGGTTCCTGAAGGCATACTGTAAGTTGGAAACAGACGATACAGATGTAATGATCCCCCAAAACATGGAGAAGTTAGTATCAACATTAAATAAAATCAAGACACCTGAAGCAAAAGACCAAAGTATTTGTGTGTAAAATGAGCTGGCTTAATCCACCATCTGCATTAAAGAAACATATTTATCATATTTACCACTGCAGCGATCTTAATGTGTGACAAAACAACACGACACTTCATTCAGAGATGTCACTGCTCTCAGGGTGTGGAAGCAGCTGAAGGAGGGAGGGCTCACAGACTCCAAACGAGTTACAACCCCATGCGCAGCTCTGGGATCTGCATTCCTGTGGACATCTTCAGTGTGTACAGTACTTTCTCTTCTCATCTTTATAACTCCTATCATGAGACACTAAAACACTGCACTATGAAGACAGGGCACCATCTGGTAAGCACGGTCCCAAATAAATGCTTCAATGAGAGCTCTAAGAACTAAGGCACAACTACTTTTTGCATTTAATTCAGGAAATCTTCCCCTTTATCACAGTCAAATATAAATAAAGCAGCGTTATTGTTTTGACTTTACAACTTCTGCCATCCCTGATCAAGTGGCAAACAAAGGCCCACAGCCTCTTCCAAGGAGTACCACCAGTGCTGATGGCAGATGCTCTCAGAGCTACTGAACAGATGTCCCAGGGCAAGGCAGCAGGCACAGATGGCAGCCCTGTGAATATGTACAAACTTGGGGCTGCCATCTAGCCAGAACACTTGTGCATCTGCTTAACATCGGATGGGTTAAGGTCACAAAATGACATGAATTCAAGGATGGGAAGCACTGTTCACCTTGCACGTGATGTGGCAACACTACTACATCAGATCTCTCAACTGCTGGAATAATCATTGCCATAGCAAGAATCAGAGCTGTTCAGTGAGGTTGTCGAACAGAAGACTCTGGGAAGCTGTCGGCCTGGTCAAGGCACTTGTTGTTGTTGGCTTTGTTTCTCAATAGCAAAACAATTGCAAGGAAAGTTCCAAGGCCAGCCCATTTGATGCCATCAGCTAGGAATTCAGCAAGCTTCTACACAAAGTTGCCTCTCTGCATGTGTTTTGCATATAGCCTTGCCGTTTAATAGCATCATGCCAAGCAGAATATCAGAACATTTAATGATGTTTAATGATAAAAGTGGCTTCAGGCAAGACCATGCTTTCACATCTTTGCAGAAACTCTTCTGGGTATATTCAGGAACAACAGCCAAGGCATCTGTATCCCTTACCATGCACAGTGCAGGATTTTCAATCTGAGGCATCCCAGATCATTATGCTTTTGGCCTTTTGCTGATTCTCACCACTGACTGAGTCTGTATGCACAGTGGTACGCACAGCACGTTGTTATTTAGGTTCTGCCACGTGGCTCAGCCTGGACAACAACAGCAAAGAAACTGAGATCGTGTTCCACCACTCCCCTGGTGGAAAGCAAGTCAGACTACGAGCACGCGTTGGGAATGCTGTGCTAAGTTCTGCAGCTGAGCTGGCAGGGCTGTGCCCAAGCCCATCATCGCAGTCAACGAAGCCATACCGAGCAAAAGCAGTGCCTCTGAAACACGAGAGGCACCTGGCTCCAAACAAAAGTAAACGCTCACCTTGCAGTTGTCAGCACAGTTCCGTTCGGTTCTTGCATCTGTAAGGATGCAAAACCAGAACAAGTTACGGCTGTCAAGGCAAATATCTCAGGTGCTTCCACAGGCACTGTTCTTGTACCTCTAGTTTCTAAAAGCTGACGGGATAAAGATCCCAAGCTCCAAAGCACTGTCAAACATTGGATTTTGAAGAAACGTTCGTGCACGCTCAAGTGTACAGACCCAGTCCTCTGCCACATACGCATACTTACAAACCGTACAGAGCTACCTCTTGCAGCTAGTTTAGCTAGGGGCAGATTGAGAGGCTGCATAGCAGAACCATACACAGCAAATCTTATCTTCACTTAGGCAGCATTAAAGACTTACTGCTGTCGCAGAGATTATGAACTGATATCAAAGCCTCTGAGCAAAACCAGACTGACATCTGGTAGCACAAAAGGGATAGCGAACAGAAGGATCATCTGTAACACTGAAGTCATCTTGCTGAAAAAATGTGATTAGCTTTCTACAAAAGAAAATGCAAAAGCTGAATCCCACATGTTGCACAGACAAAGACTCTGATCATCTGCAACTCCGAAGTATTCCTCCTATACAAACAAATCCAAAACTACCCAGAACTTAAAATACTGAATTCTTTCCAATCTTCCAAGTAAAAGCCCAGAAGTTCCACTTCAGTGTGCTGTCGTCCACCTGAATACAATTCTTTCAAACATTTGTATCCTTTCACTTCAAATGAAAGGAACAAAACCTAGTCAATTAAACATCTTTCTTTTTCCACTCTGACAACTCTGAGGACAATGGTAATCAAGTTATATCAGCCCACCTTGAAACACTTAGCAATAACCACCCACAAGTGACATTTCCTGCAAGAAACATCTATCTTCTGTTCTACAGATCTTCCACATGGCAGCTGGGCATGCAAGCTGCAAGGCTTTAAAGCACTTAAGATGCTCAAAATATGCATTTGTGTGCCTGCAACATGATAAATGTCATCCAAATACAAATTTACTTTCTTCCTTAACCATATAAAGAAAAATCCTGACCCCAACATCTGCCTGCTAGCTAAAATACTGCTCGAGTCAGAGCTGGCACAATGCAGCTACTCGTTTTCATGGCACGTGTTGTGAGGGCTGAGCTTATGCACTTGTGTTTCCATTTCATATGCCTAAACAGCTGTCTTCACTGGGGATGCTACCTGCCTGTCTGAAAAAAAGACATGGACTCTCCCCTCCTCATAGGAGACCTAGACAAGAGTTGATTATTTTAAGTAAGGTTAAGAGGTGACTCCTTAGCTGCCCACTCTTAACCAAAAAAAAGTCCTCATACACATAAGGACAAAAGCAGCTCCAGTAAGAGAGACTTCTCTGCTAGACCAAGTTTCTACAAGAAGTGATCACCCAACCGAGTAATGGGACAAATTTTGATTATATTCCCTCGCAAAAAGCAGGTGCTGATGGTACTGAAAGGGATGCAGCCTAGCGTAGCCTCTTCTGAAAGGGCCGGCCTCGTTCCCCTGCGCGTTTAGTCCTACCTCATCCTTTGCATCACACCTGGCCTTTTGGTTGCAATAAGGCATGTCAATCAGAGGAACTAATCTGATAGAAAACTAACTTGACAAAAAGAGAAAAAAGGAATCATTTCTTCACATATTACCTCCCCAAAACCAAACCACCACGTACTCGCCCAATCACTGTACCTATAGCAGGGAACACAACCCACAGTTGCACTCTGTGGATTACTCAAGTGCTCCTCCAAGAGCCCATCACCCAACACCTCCTTCTGTCTCTGCCTGCCCTCCTCTCCTGCCCACTGCCAGCAGCAGCCCCTCACAGCTGGGAGCCCTTGGGGCAGGCACTGTGACCCTCTTCCTTCTCACAAGGCAGTACCTAGGGCAAAACACACAGGCATCTTTACTGAACTGCAAAACAAAAGCTACAAACAAAAAAAAAAACAGACTTCACCCAGCCTTATGCCCAACTAAGAAATGACCACCTACGAGTAAAATGCTGTGAACATCTCAGCCTCTTATTAACTATGAGTCACAGTCTTAATGAGCAGCCAAAATTCAGAGGACACCGTCTGCAGAACGTTGCCTTCAGCTGAAATTAGAGACATTCCAGTGCTTTGCCTACATCAGAGGACCATAAAAACAAGCAAACAAAATAACTCAGCATGTTGAAGATGACTCCTAGGGGACCCACACATTCTGCTCCTGGCTGACCACAACATTTCTGCCCCGTCCAAACTCCGTTTTAAAGAGTTTCCAAGCATCGGCCATTCTGCTCCAGTTGCCAACAAGGCCCAGTCAATGCGTTCCAACAGCTGGTTACCAGCAGCATGTTAATGCTGCAGAGAGACAACAACTGCCAGCCGGGCGTACATCAAACACCTGCTCTCAGCAGAGAGCCACAAGATGGAAGGCAGCTCCTTGAGCACTGACTCCTCGTTCACGACACGTAAATCAATGGAAGATGTGGAGAATGTAACATTTCTGCCTCGCTTTCCTCTTTTGCATATCTGAACCAAGAGGTCAGAAGCAGAAGGGCACGGTTCTGTTTCCACTTGCATCTCTAAAGACCTTTTGGAAAAACACACTACAGGAGGCAGGGGGGCAAGGGGAGAAATGGGTGTAGGAGCCGCTCATATTTCACCTGACCGAGTGCAGAGGGACGGGAGTAAGGCTGGATCTTTACATTCTCTCAACAGCTTGCCAATTTAGCAATTCCACATATAAATATTAATGAAGATGCGACCTCTACCCTAAAAGAAAAAAGGTTAATGGATACATTTGCAGAGGTTTTTCTGCCTTTTGTTTTGAATACTGAGTATCTCAGAATCCACTACGCTTGTATATACGTCTTGGATGAGAATCATCTAAAACATAGCATGAATTAAATCCAATCTTCCAGGTTTACAGCTGGGGCCAGAAGTCACTTTGCAGGTTTCCTTTCATTAATTGGGCTGTTCCAGTGTTTCCTCCAACTAGCTTGTTACCCATTTATGTTTAAGCCAAGCACCGTATCGCCCAATAGCCTTCCAACTGTTAAATGTGAACATGCAGCTTTCTATCTGCTCCTCAACAGCCTCAGAAGCTGTTTGTGGTGTAAACGGGGGAAATATTCAACTTACAAGAGAGTTCTATCCAAGTCTCCGCACCCCACCCAAAATTCACTCGCTAAATGCAAGTCTTTCGCTACCAGCCTAACATCAGCATCCTTCTGAATATCTCTACCAACACAGTTTGCTGTTGCACAGCGAAGGGTCAAGCTCTCCACTCAATAAACCCATTTTACTGCAGCAGTACAATTAGCTTGCAAGCTTCCAAACACCTGGATTGACCAAGTTTCTGAAGGACAGGACCTAGACATAGGTTAAGGCTAAATGTTAAAAGAAAAACAAAGAAAAAAAAACTCAAAAAAAAGTTTTTAGTGCTTCCTGTAAGACTACCTTAGAAATATTAATTTTACCACTCTATCATGGTGGGATCTCCAAGTTCGAGACTCTCCAGGAAGAATGACAAAGCATGGATAGAAAGTTAGCACTAACAAACACAGAGCACAGAAGACAGACCCAGGACACACACAAGAAATAGTCTTTATTTTTCCTCTCTTGCCTTCTCAAAGAAGTTATTGTCGCTTTTGTGACTGGTTACTAAAGAAGCATCAAGAAAAACCCAACTGTTCTGTTGCACTAAGTACCACTCAAGGCTCAATGACTGTGAAAAATGCATATAATGAGACCTTGAGGAGAAGGTCAATAAGTTCTATTTCATTTCGTGTGAGTAATTTCTGGGTAATGGCCCCCTCTATCTACTAGTTTATTTTCACTCATTCTGCACTACCACATCTAATTTCTCTTTCCACAAAATTAAAACCAACGACTATCAAAAAAACCTTTCTTTGGGGGGCAGCTTGTTCCACAACAAGTCAACACCCAACAGGGTACTTTCAAAAAGTCAAAGGGAAATTTGTCTGATGAAAGGTGAGAAACCCAGACTCGGGGTTATTGCCTCCCACACCACGACCAGATATCAGCTTGGCTGCCAGCTGCCTCCTCATAGGTAACATACTGCAAAGATCGTGTTTCCTCTTGTTTCTTTTCAGGTTCCTTCCTGGACTCAATTCTTCCTGATACCTTAGGCCTAACAGACCTACAATATGAGTAATAATTCAAGAGTGGCTATCTCAATAAAAAAACAAACAAAAACAAAAATAAAACAAGCTAGTCAGCAGGGCAGCCAGGAACAGAGACTTGTGCTCACCACTGTTTTCCAGGTGCCTTACCTCCTGTTTCCAAGCAGCAAAACCCTAAGTTTTGTACATCAAGATATTCTAACAACACAAGTGCTTTCCTTTCCCATTCGCTGTCATCCAGTATTACAGGAAAAGCTCACAGCTAATCTGGGGACAAATTTTTCACATCAACTAGAAAAAACAGTATTACAGCAGTCAATTGTTTTTAAGTCGTGCCCCTGAGCGGTCAGAAAATCATAGTCAGCTCATTTGCTGACAGCCAATATTTCAAACACCAGCCTGGGTAACTGGGCATCCTTGGCAGGTCTCTCCAGATGCTGATCTCAGCCAGCAGTGGGAAGGAGCTATCAATATACCTCCAAGCCAGGGAGTAAACAGTAAAAGGCAATGCTGACTCCCATTTAATTTATGTTACGGGGCTTTGGACCATGCAAGGCCAAAGCAGGTAAGAAGCAAACAGACAGCTCTGAGCGAATCTCTACTAAATCACTGTTGAAATACAGATTCATTATGGGTGGGTTTTCCAGTATCCTGACGGTCTTTTCCGAGCTTCTTGGCAGCTGAAAGAGTCAAAGGCTGGGAACAGAACAGCTTACAATGATCTAGATAGAACGGGCTAGCACAGTGCTCCAACAAAGAAAACAGTTCCTGCATCTCTGCATCCCCAAGCAACCCATTCATCCATCCTGTATTGTATTTTTGTCTTCGAACATTTAGAAAAAATATAATCCGCCGTTTTCCTGTTGTATTCCAGATCACTAGTACACAGTCTGCACATACCTTCAGACCGTTCAATTAGACTTAATCTGTGTTAATTGAGCTTTCCATTTGCCAAGCTGTATATTAATACACTTGGATCATGAAAACAGCATCTTTATCACAATCAAGCTGATTCAACAAGATAAAATACCAAGAGGCATTTCTCATCTTCTCTGCAGTATAAATCCTGCCCATCACAGGATGGTATAAATTAATGACTAATCTCTAAGCATTGCGAGACACTCACTTAGTATAACAAAACAGCCTATCTGAACAAAGGACTTCAAGGAAAGTTGCATTCATCCTATTTTAATATCTTTTGTATTCCATTTCTGTTATTCACAAAGATTAAGATCCATTTATCTACTTACTTCTAAAACATCGTCGATACCTTGGTTTCAGAGTTCCATGCTATTAATGAAAAATAAGCTCCTGCTAATACACACTAGAGAAAGGAAATGTAAACAGTCACTCCATCTACTGCTGCCTCATAAATTTTGACTCATACCTTACGGTGATTATCTCCACTACACACATCATGCAGAACAGCCTTTTAAACCAGCTACACTGGCACACGTAGCTTCAAACAAAACCTATTTGTCAGCTACTAAATGCATGTGCAACAAAAGGTCTCCCATAAAGACACAAGCTCCTCTATCAATAACTAACACGGATGCCGCTGCTTTTATTCAGGTGTTGTTGACCTGCATGTTCTGAAGTCTCCAATTTTCCATTTTGCAATTTTTAGTACGCTAACAAGTCAAAAACCACCTTGCCAGAACTACAGCATTTCCTGTTTTGTACATAAGGGGAGAGGTCTTGGCTTTTCCATAATCAAAACCTACACTGGAGAGATACTAAGGTGCCCCTAATATCTGTTATCACAGCTCTTACTCACACTGAAATTGAACATACTAAGCTCTCTGTATAGTCTATTTTCACAGACACGTGCAAGGTAGAAAAAAGCTTAACAAAAAAAAAAACACCTGAACCTTAATAATTACCAAAAGCTTGTTAGGAGCAACAGTTCTTAAAAAGGCTTACTGGTGTGTCAAGGGCCGGGGCACATGCCAGTTCACATGTGAGGCTCAAGCAGTGACCTGAGCAGCTGGTGTGACATCAAAAAAAAAAAAAAAATGAAGTCAAGCTGAACCTTCTGCTATTACACTCATAATCTAACCAGGGTATTCTTCAGCAGTGCACCAAATCTTTGCTCTCTACTCTTCTTTCTAAGTGTTTTCCCCATTTTCATCCACTTTATTAATTTCTGTCATCACAGACCCAAGGGTCTGAAAGCATTACCCTCATCAAGGTCCAAGCAGCAACTAAGACATCAGGGAAAGAAGCAGCGAGTCTATTCTAAGTGATACACAATACATCTGGACCAGGGGGATAATTGCAGCAATCCATCTGACTTTCAGAACGTAGCAGCAGTCCTTAGCAACACCGGACGTGCCTGCTTTGGCTGTTACGTAGAACTGGGCAACGAACTGCTTTGGCTCCTGCACTGAAATACAAAGATTTCAGCGAGAGGAGCGTCCAACCCTTCGACTACACATAGTTTTGAAGAGATGTGTATTAATTTGGAGTTCTGGAGATAGCCACTGGGCCAAGGACATCAGCAGTACATTTTATTCAATCAAGATGACTCCTGCACAGTGCATCTCCACCAGCTGCTGTCTCTGGCCACTGAGATAGAGGAGTGAATTAGCTACATGCAGCAGAGGCTCTGTATAAAACCCCACATGCCTCACATTGTATAATCATCACTGCCTGTCTAGTTTGACCTTGGGTTGCTGAGTACATGCACGTGTCCCTAAATGTGACAGTGTTCCTGTGTCAATGGCTGTCAAAAAATGTCCTCTTTCTCAAATAGAAAATGGAAAAAAAAATCCCTTTAACATGGCCAAGTGATCTCGTTAACCATAACTTCAGAGAGCTACAATGGCCTGGAAAAGCTTGGAGGAAATAAAAAGTAATGGCAAAAGGAATGACAGGGTGAGAGAAGGTAAAAAGGAAGAGACAGAGATTGTTTTATGTTCCACAAGAATCCATGTTCTTATATAGAGAGTGAATGGCCTTGAAAATGAAATCAGGAACAAAGTGATGGAAAAGTATTGTGATAGAATAAGGAAGAGTCCTTCTCTTAGGAATATCCTTGCTGAGATGTCTTGATGCTGCAGAGGCAAAAAGCTGTCACTGATCACCTGGTCCACATAAAGCCACGGCCTTCTCCTTCATGGACTGCCTCAACAAAAGGTAACAAATGGGGCTGATCGGCATGCGTTGTGTGTGTGATTAGCAAAATTAAATATCTACAGGAATTACTTTCTCCTGTAAGAAATGCTGCAGAAGGACAGCAGTTAGATTTGAAACAGAAGCAACCAAAGAACATCGTAGTACTTGCATTACGCCAGAAGGCCAGACTGGAAGCAGAGATCCTTCAAAGCCCAAAGAAATGTTTTTATATGTATAGAAAGAAAGAAGAAAAAAAAGAGTTCCCAAAGTTACAAGTAGTTCAAGATTGCAGGACACTATTTGTCACAACACACTCCATGCAACATCAAAACATCACTGAAATCAATATGGCCTCCAACACAAGATGCTTTTTTTTTTTTTCCCCCCACAAAACTGCTATCCAGTACTGTAGCAGCTAATGACCTCTTCTTTTTCTCCTACACTGACCGTAAGAAGAGAAACACACACAAGAAATAAGAATATATTCTGTTAACGCCAGGAGAAAACACACACATCGCCATACAGAAGCGCAGGTTGGAGGAACAGCTTAACTGCTGAATCTCAAAAAAGCAAACAATATTTTAAAAAATTTTACAATGTAGAAGTAAAGCAGGAAACATGAGACTCTAAGTTTAACTCTCATGAAAAAGCAAACTCCAAAGTGCACATTACAAACAAAGAAGGCATTACAAGGTAACTTCCCAAACGCATTGTGTCTACACGTCGTTGGTTTTTATCTTCACGTTTCTTAAGTTAATTTATTTTATGGATGAGGATACACAACGCATTCCGCCTATTAAAAACAAAAATATATACAGCACAAAGTAGCAAATTGCAAACTAGGCCGAGAGGCTTTCACTCAGGGGTCAGATGTTACACCTGCCATTCCAGCACACTGTCACAATGGGCCACTGAGCGCCTTTCATGTCACCACGACTCCAAGAGAGAAAACGTCCTCTTACCTGTGCTCTAACTCCCGGACAGACAGTACAACTCCCGACGTCGATGCCTTCTGTCGAAGGGTCGCCAGAAACGTGAACTCACTTTTATTCCGAAAGAGCTGAACCAGCTTCTCGCTCACATGCGGCGCTGCATGGATTTCTCTTTCTATATCTAAGAATTTTATTCGGGAAAAAAAAAAGGGGGGGAGAGAGGGGAGAGGAACAACAGTCCAGTGAAAATGCTAAGTCAGAATGATTCAGATTACATTTTTCACTTTCCCATTGATATTTTTCATTTCTGAGAGCCATCTACCACACACCACCGCTGCATTTCTTCAGTGAAAAAAAAAAAAAAAACAACCAATGCCACCTTGTCAGCATGCCCACTCATCACTTTGATGGGTTCACAGGTGGTCAGCTACTGATTTTCTGACCATTCCTAACGGGATGCTGAGCCATTTGTGTCTGCTGGGAGCAGACTGAGTTGCTGTGAATAAGGTGTGCTGCAGTCAGAGAAATTGGCTCCAAAGTTCTGAGCAATCTCAGGCGCTGCCTCTCCCTACACAGTTCACCACGCTTCAGTTCCAGTTTTTTCCCCAAGCTCCGTTACCGCCTTTCCATCACGCATCAGAGGAAAGCTGTCCTTGCACTGTGCGAGTCACAGACGTATTATTTATTGCTCACAATGCTATATGGCTGTGCTTCTGCCCGAGAAATAAATACAGGACATGTGTGCAATATGCTATCGTCTCAGAGATTAAGCAAGCCCAGCGTGACAGCTCATGCAATATTTATTAAACTACGGTGTGCCCGAGCAGATCCAGAACTGTTCCAGCCTCACTAATCCTGCCGATGCCCAGGCAGCAGAACGCCTTCACCTATTTCATCTTCCAAGATCCAAATGCACCCTCTCCCAACACATTCACTTTCATTTCACCCTTTTATTCGCAACATCTCATCACTACCAAAGGCAATTAAATGACAGAAAGGAGAAACCACGGCGTTTCACCCTCCTGTCCCGTGCTGCGTTTCTCACGCTGGGCCTCTGCCCCGTGCTGAGAGCCGTGCCACTTGCAGCTCCTGGGGTCACAGCCCAGCAGAAGCCCAGTGAGCTTCCCTTAGAAAACTTTTGTGCTGGCATTTCTGCCTTCAAAGTAAATTCTCAGCTGGTAGGAAACCGGGCAACTGTGCTGAATCCTGAGAATCTGGCCCAGCGTGAATGCTGTAACGTACCAAGGGAGGGATGAGATTTACGATGCAGAATTTCACTGCAGAGAGAAAAAAATAAAACTGTCATTAAATAATGAGGCTTTGCAAAGTGAAAGAGAAGAGATGGGCTTGAAAACAACCTGAAACTCCGACATGCAGACTGCTGAGGGAATGCCACGGACTGAAACGAACTCCAAGGAAAGAGTATTCAAGCATGTTTTATAATTGGGTGTCTCAATCTTTCCTGCACAGCTTAAAGCCCTTCAGATGAGCCTACGCGCTCGCAATGCACAGTACACTTGCACTTTGGAAAGCTCACCTCTGGAAAGTACTGCAAATTAGACATCAAAAATCACTGCTTATCATTTAAAAATCTTTGCCAGAGGCTCAAACTCACCTGATAAATAAATATAAGGTCCACTTCACAGCATCAAACTATTTGCCTGTCCCGTACCGCTTCTGTCATCAGAGGACAAAGCTTCAAAGAGCAGAAATAGTTTTGACTGCCAACACAAAGGGGGATGGAAGAAGAAAGTACTGAGTACAGAGGAGCAGATGTTGTGTTTGCCCCCAGGATTTCGCTGCCTGTATCGTTACACCCAGGCAGCTTACCCAGCAGATGTTACTACTGGCCATGAACGCTGCCTGCTCCTCTAACACAGCTGACGTGGGACACACGAGGCCACGTATCCCATACACCAGGAAGTTCTCCCATATCACACCCAACTGCACAGAGCACCCTCTTCTACACCAACTTAGCTCACTTCTGCCTTTAAGTGGCTCTGTCAATTTAAGCCACACAGCCAGCTGGCTCCCTACACAGACAGCCCATTGGTACCAAGCTCCAGGCACAAGTTAAGATTCAGAGAGAAAACTTCCAGATGTTGACAGCTGCAGAGTTATCCTTGTTTTAAAGGCTAAGAATCCTGCTATCTTATAGTTTTGTTGTTGTTAAAGGCGTTACAATCATCAGAAATAAAATATTACTTACTTGAAGCTCTGAAAAATTGCGTCAAGTGAAAGCACAGGCAGTGCTGTCGGTGGAACACACATGTAGAAATTTCAGTCAAGCCTCCCAAAACCCAACATCTTCCCGTTATAAAGGGACCCAGATATAAAGCCACATCCCCCCACCTATCCACAAAGCTTTATACAAGTATAGGTCTCCTCAGTCACATCCATCAGTGAATAATTAAAGCACTGACTATTCCAGTTGGAAACATACTTTGAAATATCACATTGAGTTCTAGACCAGTTCCCAGTGACAAATACACTAAAAATACAGCACTTCATATTAGCTCTAGGTTGAATAAAATCAGTATCTGCCACAGATATGAAATCCTGAAATTCCAAAGTCTTGGGCTCAAACTACTAGATGACAAACATTGTTCAGGTACTGCTCTGCAACGCTATTCTGACAGAACCCAAACCAGGGAAGTTATTTAGCAGGGCTTTCAGAAATCACCACACTTCTAAGGGCGGTGCTGCTCATTTGGAGCAGATCTACTTACTACCAGGCTGAGGAGGTACCAGGGCACAGGAACATCCCCTCGCTGCACAACCAAAGCCAAACCTGCAGGCAAAGAAGCATCTACAGAGACGCTGTTTGTCATAAGCAAACCTCAGGATGTACAACAAGGGGGGGTTCCCAGCAGCTCAGCAGCGAGATGGGTGGTCGGACCCGACAGACCGTGGCTGGACTCAGAAGCAGAGGAGCCCCCTGAGGCTCACAGGGATCCAGGAATCAGGATGCACATGGCCTGCTGTTCTGGACACGGTGCAGCTGCTGGGGGGCTCGCAGGAAGGAGCCACACAGGGTCTCAGGGACAGCACAGCCCGGCCGGCCCCAGGTCCCCCACCCCATGGGATGGGACAGCCCCAGAGCCTCTCTGGCAGGGCTACACCATCTCCAGGTATGTCATCAGTTTGTGTTTTGCTTCATTTCTGCACAAAGTACCGTACTAATGAATTGGGAGTATGATCCATTTAGAGTAAGAGCTTTCCATTTGCAAGCTGATTTTCACACAAAAAAAAAAAAAAGAAAGAAACATATACACACCCCCTCACTGCAGGTGCCTGAAGGGAAAATACTTTTTATGTTCTCCATAAAAATAACTGTCTGCTCGTAATGAAATGCCGTATTTCCTACATCATACAGAACAATATAGGCTTATACAGTAATCTTCAGCGCAACGCCGCTTCATGCTTGAATGATAATGCCATCTCAGCAAGAAATGAAATAAATAAATAAGCGTAGCTGCAACTTTCATATGCCCTTCTATGTGATCACACTTCCTTAATTCAAAATACTGACTGTCTGGAGGGCTTTTTAAATATACTAGAATGCTTCTAAAACAAAACAAGGGAAAAAAAGCAAGCTTATACTGTTGCTTGAAAGTATGACAGATACAAATAATCTGGGAGCAGTAAGTGAACTTTCTACCCTCGGCAGAACAGAGAAGCACAAGGCACCTCTACATCAAAAAGAGAACGTAGGCAAAGTTGTCAGTGTCAAAAACCCGTGGCACGAAGGGGGAGGGAATCACACCACCCTTTGGCCTGGAGTTTGAAGCCATGACAATGACACAACTGTTGCTATAAGCAGAATCTCGATTCATCTGGGAAATCGTTATTCTTTACCAAATGCTTCCATCAGAGAAAAATACTAAAAGACAGTTCTCCATCACGCCAGGTTTCTGTCACAGCAGACACGCATTGTCATTAACCACCCTGCTTCAATACTTCTTCCTTTCACACCCCAGCAGGGAATGCAGAATGCACAGCTTTATTGGTAACCTCAATCACTGCAAAGCTGTTTGTTTCAGCACGCTTTCAGGACAGCCCTTGCATAGCCACGCTGGACAAGTGAGTAGAAATTCATCCTACAACGAGAGAGTCCAGATCTCAGCGGCAGCAGTTAAAGAACCGAATGCTGCAGTGTATTTGCTATGGGCAAAATCCAAAGAGACCTAAATTTCTCTGTAGAGGAAAATACATGAATCAATCAATCAATCACGCTCCATTTTTAGGAGAGCAGCTTTCCAAAATGGGACCAAGAGTAGAAGCGGGATCCAAAACAAGCACCGCTCAGCACGAGCAGTTTCCAGAAGGTGCCCAGGGCAGAAACAGAAGACAGTGTCACAAAACCCATCTCAGCGAAGGCAGGTGCTTCATCAAAGCTGCTGTGTCCAAGTGGGATCCAGGCACAGACTCCGTTCTGCACGCCGGTCCCCCAGATCATCCCTCCAAGAACAGACCGAACCCCACCAGCACTGGTGCCAGGTGCCGCTGCGCCCACCCCTCCCTGCTCCTCCACAACCACTCCTCAGCCCAGACAAGTCACAAACAGATCCAGAAGTTTATAGGCAGATGCTAACACCAGAAACCTTCCCCAGAAAGAAGTCATTTCACCGCTGGACAGGCATACAGGTGGTTGTCCTTCCCTGCCCAGAGAGGGGGACAAACCTCCCCCTGCTCCTTACACTGTCCCCAGAGAGGCTCGGGGAAGGCGCGATGCCTTCCCATGAGCACAGCTCTGCCCCCAGGTATCCTCACCAGCACAAAAAGACAGTCTAATTGCTTTACCCTTTTCTTGCTAGCTCCACTCTGAGTCGGTAATAAACAGTAGGAAATCATGTTCAACAGCATGGCTTTCCAAATTATGATTATTCGTTATAAATCACTTTTTACATGTTGTTTCAAACGCTGTTCCTCAAGAATAAGATCCATCTGCGGCGAAATGCTTGGTGATTTTAATATGCAAACCTCCTACAGAGATGATGTCTCATTTTAATTATTCTTTCGGTTTAATGGGTTTTCATTAAATTAGAGGAAGGAGCAATTACCAGGGTGAATGGCTAATGTTACAAAGGTAAGCTCCCATGACTACACAGCAGAAACGGTTCTGTTAGAGAAGGTAGAAAAATAGTGGAATGCAATGTAAACTCTCCTCTGCACGATGCAAAGCCACCCTGGCACTACGTGTGCAGATACTGCTGTCATTCTGATGTACGTTTGTCAACCAGCTGATGACGAGGGCTCGCCTAACAAAATTAACCTAGCATTTGAAATTAAAGATGCATCTCGTTCCTTTCAGGAAGCTCTTGCAAAGCCAATCCAAAGACTCCAGGTGCCAGGGAGAGCGGAGCTGCGAGCCGCTCAAGAAATCTCAGCGGCTGCTCTCAGACCACTGCTCCTCCCCAGCCAGTCACTCCAGAACAAGCAGAGCAGCAGATACTGCACGGGGCTTGGAGATGAATAAATGCTGAGAGAGGGCAGCCACCACTGTGTGCCACGTCCCAGGCAAAGCAGGGTCCTCTGGGTGACAGAGCGGGCACAGCAGCAGAGCTGCAGCAAGGCCTGCGCTGCAGGGCTGCCCCTCTTCTGCTCCATGTGGGCTCCTGTCTCCAGAGCCCTTCTCTTTTCCACCCAGACAGACAGAGCATTCAAGGGAAGCTCTGGAGCCATATCCCAGCACCAGACGCACGAGGAGCAGGCGTGGGTGCATGCAGCATGGCAGCTGACACCTCCTTCCAGCCATTTGCTGGGTGGGGAGCATGAGCAGGAAACTCGAGCGAGCCCAAGGGCTCTGCACCAAGCCTGCTGCGAGAGCAGCGCTCACCTGGCTGCGTGCTCCCTGCTGCTCCTTTCCCTCCTGGCAGACGCTTGGAGCAGTGCCTGGGCTCAGGCTCAGCTCCTGCAGTAGGCTCAGCTGTGTCCTCAAGGGACTGGGGCTGAAACGAAGCCTGTTTACAAATGGTTGATCCCTCAAATTAACTGCTTGCTCCTGAGCTGGTGGAGATGCTCCAGAAGTTACGCTACTGCTAACAGCGCATCATCTGCTCTTAAATCATCTGAGTTAATCAAATTACATGCCTTGTTAGTTAATTAGTACAGGAGTCGCTGATTATAACTTCTTTTCCGCTGTTTATCTCTATTAGCTAATATATTGCATCGCTGCGACTGCGATCAAGTTAAAGGCTGCTGTTTGCAAATTCTGGCAATAACAGCAGCTGAAAGGAGCACAGCCTGCACCAGCACCACGGCCACCCGGGGACGTCTGGGCAGAGCCCGTGGCCCTGGGTGCAGCGCTGGGGAGCAGCGCTCATTTCCAGGGCTCATCACCGACACGGGGCCGTCTCGCAGAAGCACCAACCACTTCAGGGATCTGTTTTAGACTAGGAGAGTAGGACAAGTGCTAGTGCCACACCAGATCAAGAGCCACCTAAAGCTACTGCTCTTCTGGCTTTGTGCAAAAGCAAACCCAGCAACGTTTTCGTTTCCTTCTAGAAAACATTTTTCGTTAAGCTCAAAGTCACAGCCCCCCAAAACTGGAAGTGACATTAAAAAACAACAACACACACTGAACTTGACAAAAAATGTTCTTCAGCCACGTTTAAAAGAAATGTGCATCTAAATGAAGATGTTACCAGGAAGCTCTGAGCCTCTATAGCCAAAAATCAGATACAGGGGAAGTTCTGCAAGGAACTCCTCGTGGCACCCTGGGCTAATTTCCTCCCACTATGACCCTTAGTGCATTTGTAATCCAGAAACAGGTGTCAGCTTTGCCAACAGACTATGCAGAGACCGATCCATTTGTGTT
Source organism: Penelope pileata (assembly GCA_013396635.1). Classification (NCBI taxonomy): domain Eukaryota; kingdom Metazoa; phylum Chordata; class Aves; order Galliformes; family Cracidae; genus Penelope; species Penelope pileata. The sequence continues at coordinate 60,076 of WBMW01001778.1, forward strand.
TTTAATGATTTTAATCAGTCTGGTTTCTCACTTAGCACTCTTCTTTATAATAATTAATAATAATAATAATAATAATTACTGCTGCCCATACTTATTAAACATGTATTCAAAATCACGAGTACCAAGCACTCCTGGAAGTGCTTTGGGGTGCCCAGGTTTAACAGGAACCTGGCAGACACAGCCCCAGGTAACTGCAGCTGTCAGAGAAGCGCTGAGTACCAGACCCCAGCACAGCACAATGCCCAAACTCCTGTGGCTGGGCAGGGGACCCCAGCCCGACCGCAGCAGGGCCGCACCGCGGGCAGAGCCGCTCTCCCTGGGGAAGGCAGCAGCCCTGGGCACACAAACCACAACACCAGGACTCAGTATTTCCTTCGCAGGGAAGTTTCAGCTCAACAGAAACTCCTGGCTCGGTTTCTCCCCTTGCAGAGAGATCACAGTGCCCAGTGCTCCTTCTGGCAGCAGACAGAGCTGGCTACACCTGCACAGGGGTTTTCATTTCCAGCCCAGCAAAGCCTTTTTATCACAGGAATAATCCAACTAAAGGCAATGAAATTATCCCTCATGTTCAGAGTAAGCATACGCTGGTGTGCTCTCACCATTCAACAACTGCAGCGGTGGCACTCCAAACAGTTGTTTAATTACTTTTAAAGCATTTAGCTCACTTATTACTAAAAATCTTATGCTTTTTCTTTATTCTCTTCATGCAATTTGTACGAGCTCTAAACAAATGTTCCAGGAATTAACTCTCCCTCCTGTTCTCTTCACCTCAGAAAAATCACTTCCATGGTGCTGCTGAAGCAAATTAAATCCTGGGTGTCTGTTTTATTTATTAACTGCATGAGGATAGCATGAGGCACAGCACATTCCTCAAAGCCTCTCTCTCTGCTGAAGCACAATTTCTGCTGTCAGCCCCTTTACAACTATGTCTATATTGCAAATTCTAGCTGCCTTTGTTTCTTGGAACACACACAAGCAAACATTCATGTGTTCGCTCAGAATATGTATAAATCCCATCTCTGCGGAGCGCTCCCCACAACCCCCAGCAAAGCATCACAAACACAGCTACCGTGCCTAGTCCATCTCCACAAGTTTTATATCAATTATCTGAGAGATTTAGCAATTTTCAAAAATGTCACAATAATAACTGTTTTGTCTTTTTACACCATAATTATGATTTGGAGCATTGCTTTTCTCATTTCACCCAAGCACACCACAACTCATGAATAAAATATGACAACTTTGATAGCATCCATTGCTGTGGGTTCATCCGTAACAGCCAACGTGCCCGGGGTACTAAGAGCTCCTTTTGGCTCCGTGAGCCTTTCTTTCTGAAAATAAGCTTTTATTTCAATAGAACTGCCCCACACGTCCCCCTTTTCTGCATTTCTTGCCGTTAGCAACAACACCAGCGCTGGTGTTTGCTTTTTGTTTTAATGACTGCATTTTGAAACAATTAGGATGGCACCAAGCTAGAAGAGCAGAATATCCCATCTGAAGGCTGGTGCTCGCAAGACATCAAAAGCCATCCAAAGCCCTGCCAGCATCACAGAACAGAGGGCTACCACAGAGGACCTTGAGTTTTAAATTGTGGGCAACACTATTATAAAAAAGAAACTTTGTTTTGTTCTGGCTTTGGAATTAATTACAACGGGGTAAGCCTAAACAATTTCCCCCCCCATTTCACTCAGAAGCTTGCTGTAATGGGTACCACGCAGTCCTGCTTCCAGAACTAGTCAGTAATTCCCCTACGAGGAAGGCTTGAGCTAAAGGGTAGCGCGTGAGGTTTCCAAATCATCGGCGCTTACCAATTTATTCTACAGATGTCACGTTCTGAGGCTGTGCCGCTTCATTTTCCATGACGAGTATCTGTGGAGACCTCCACAGCCCAAGAAAAACCATGACACACGCTCACAGAGCCCACTCTCCTCCCACACACCTCGGCCCAGTTATTTTCTCCAGTCCCAAGAACAGGCTCTGGAATTCCAATGTTGCTACACACGGTGAGTGCAGAGAGAGAAGCCGAGGCAGCTCCGCCTGCCATCTGTAGACAGCCTTTCATCATAGAATCAATGAGCATTTAACCTCCAAGAACCACTTTCATCCTTTCAGCACTCTCAGGGCATCTTCACTGCCTTCCAGGTTGCAAAACATAAAAGGAAAAGAGGTGGAAGAGGGGGGAGTGAGGAACACAGCTACGCTGAACAACACAAACTTGCCCACTGCAGGAGGTGCCCATTCCCACTGCTGCCAGCTGCACAACTCCCACCTCCCCCGGGGGAGCTGCCTGTACGCGCTGGGGGAGCACGGACCCAGCAAACAATCCCCACATCCTGAACTATTTTTTTTTTTCCCCTCTATTTATAGCACACAGGATCAATGGAATACTCAGCTGTAACTGTATCAGAAACATTATCAGACAGAGCGGGATGATGGGCAAGGGGAAGATTGTGCTGAGAGCTTTAAGAGCCAGAACACCAGTGCTCAGCTCCAGCACTTACTGTATCAAACCAGAGATTCACAGACCCCTCTGTTACCAGAATTACAGAATCAACTTGGCTATTTTAGCAGGTATGCAGCCTACATAACTACTGATTTAGATGAAGGTTTTAGTGGACACCAGGTGCCAAAATCTTTTTGTCCATTTACTAAAAAAAAATATACTAATGCTCTGCATTGTGTGTCATTGAAGAGGCCCAAAAGCCAAGGCAATCACATGGTATAATGCCATAAACCAGCACAGTGTGACATGATTACTTCACACCATTTATATGGCAAAAATGAAAAATGAGGGAAAAAACATCCCCCTCGTGTCATTTATACACCCACGCTGCAGGTGGCAAGATTAATCTGGAGTTAGGCATAGAAGGAGTAGGCTGAGGTCTCCAGCAGCATCTAATTTTTATTCCTGATAGGTAGTTGAAGACAGCGGGGTTTTTCACCACAGGAAGAGGTCCATGCCTGGCTCTAGTACTCAGTCTGTATCTGCCTTTGTGTACATTTTAAAGATATAAAATCTTGAAAAAACAAACATTATCACGTGTCCTTTTTAGGCAAAAGATGTAGCTTTGTTTAGAAGTAATTTAATTTAGCAGAATTAATGTAAATGATTGAATGGATATTAACACATTTCCATTAAAATTCTTTTGAATATCTCAAGACATTTCTTGGGCTCAAAAGCACCCACAAAGGGCCACTTGGCCCCACTGCCTCCAGCGAGAACCCAGTTCTTCAGCACTGCCCAGCGCTGCGAGCAGCTGTAACCCAGCAGGACCAAGCCATGCTCCCATCTGCTCCCTTTACCCCGGCACTCGTCCTGCAAGCCAGGCCGGCAGCACCAGGCACACAGCCCTGCCCGAAGCCGGGGCAGGATGATCCTCCCAGGGAACTCACCGAGGGCAGGGGCACAGCTCCAGAGCTCGCTGTGTGTCACTCCAGCTCCCCAGGGCTACCACTGGCACCCACGCCTGCTCTGTTAACATTACACAATGATGTTCTTACTCTGGTTTAATACTCCCGCTCTAAATAAGCAGCTGATAAAACCTGATCGTGTGCAGTACAGTAAGACGTAAGAGGATCAGTCTGCCGAAATCCTTTTCAGGAAAAAAATGTTTTTGTTGTGCGTCTGTTCTGATGAGAATACGAGAAACTGCAACTATTATTCTCACTTCATCTAAATTTGTTTACTCTCATTTTAAGGCCCTAGATGCTCACGCAATGGGGAAGCGAGCCACACTCACTGGCAATGTCAGAAACCAATTTCTCCATCCCCCTCCCCACCCACTGAAGAGACTTTTTTTTCCCCTCCTTTCTGCTCATCTTCATTACAGGACTTTGTCAACAGGTTGCCAGAAGCGTTCCAGGCTTTTAGCACGCTACAGAAATACTGAAGTGCTTCTCCCACATCCCTGCACTTACCACAGTGGCAATGAAGATAGACAAGGAGCACAATTATTGTCTCCCAGGAAAGCAAAAATAACTGCCAAGAACAGAGGCAACGCGTGCTCAGAATTCTTCCCTAATCATTGCAGACACGATGGGAAACCCAAGAAATGTCAAGCAACAGAAGGCAGCACGACAACTTTCAGAGTGGAAAGAAACTGGAAATTGGTCACTGCCGTTTCGTGTGACAGTTTCTATTCTAGTCTACACTTGACTTTTATTTCTAGGGGGGCGAGGGGGTAAAAAGGGTATACTGAAAGGGGAACTTTGTGAGGGTTTACAAACTGTGTCTTCAAATGAGTGTGTCGGATGCATTCCAGTCCCAGAGAGGGCTCTGTGGTAATTCCCATTGAGACAGGAGTGGGAACAGCCCCGCTGGATGGGTACATGCAAGCAGCTTAACAGCTATGTCTGGGCACTGACAGAGGTAACAGCAGTTTATCTATCTCAGGGCACTGTTCAACGGTTATGTCTCAGGTGATGTTTAATTCCTGGGCAATTCCCCTTGCCCATCCCCGCCACCTCGCTGCACTGACTCCGCAGCACGCAGCACCCCTTACAAACGGGACACGATGTTCTCTTGCTCAAGGCACACCCTGAGCAGCAAATCCACCATATCCAAATCCTTCTCTGAAGGCAGAGCAGACCACAACCAAGTTAACGATCCCAGCGCAGCATCTGAGACGCCACAGTTAATTAATTCCTCTCACACCGCTGCTGTGAGAGGAAAGGCCGTCGGTACCTCAGTTCCACAGGTGAGCGGCCGAAGCAGAGCCACATTAAGGTTCCACCTCACTAATTGAATACACATTATCCAAGTTTTATCCTCCATAAACACTTAAAAATCAGCACGTCACAGGTACCCCACAGCACCGCCAAACCTCCGCTCGGTGCTTTTTTCCCTCAAAACCGAGTGCTGAGGAGGTAGCAGCGCTGGAAACGGCACCGCAGGACCAGGCGTGCGCCTCAGCTCAGCACAGTGTTCTGCTTACAGAAAGAAATAATGTTTACTTCACCAGTGCAGACCCTGCTCCCAGGTGCGAGGAGATGCGGCAGCCCTGCTGCAGGCACTGAGGCGCAGGCAGCAGAGGCCCCGGCGCTGTGAGGTGGCACCGCCATGGCTGGCAGTTCCCGCCACTGCCAGAAGCTTCCAGAAGGTGCTGGGGCCTCAGGGAACGTGTGGGGAGAGAGAGGGAAGCACCCAGCTGCAGGGCTGCTAGGCACTGCCAGGGGCCAGGGCGTTCCCAACCAAAGTGACTAAACACAGTTCCTCTGCCTCCCAGAAGGGCAGGAAGCTGTCTGGAAATCAGCATCCAAACATCCTGAGAGGAAACACCTCAGGAGAGGACCGTGCTGCACGTGGGAGCGCGGAGTGCTGGGAATGCTCTGCCCCAGGCCTGCAGCAGGACGGGCCTCTTGCTGCAGGAACTCAGCGAGATCCGCTCTTTGCTCACAAAAACAGGGCCTCTCTCTGTGCTTGAAGACGCTCTGTTCTTTCTCCTGTCCTGCGAGCGGAGCAGCCAGCCCGCAGGCACCAGTGTGAAGGGAAGGAGCACAGCTAAGCACTATGCGGAGGGCCGGGTGTTTCCCTGATAAATCCCGTGCCTGTATCACACACATGAGGAAACACTCAAGTGAGAAAACACTGCGTACAGGCAGACTTTCCACAGCACTTGGTGGTGGTCTAAGTCACCCAGGGCTGTGCACAGTACACACAGTAAAAAAGACAGTTTCTCACTTAAAGACAAAGTTGAAAAACACTGCCGGCTTGGTAGCAAGGGGAACAAAACCTTAATTGACTTCTTGTGGGAACTGCTTTGTAAGTAAAGGCTTTAAGCCTCTGTCAAAGAGGTTCAAAAGAGATGCTGAGGAAAGAATTAGGGAGAAATGAGCATAGCTGCCAGGTTGACAAAAGAATGAAATTTTCCTTCCACAACGAGAACGGAGCAGAAGTTGCCGATTAAGGCAATCGCACAATCTCACAGTTGGGCTGAAGACGGGGCTCGCTCTGCCTAGGAAGAGGTTGACCAGCACCTGCTCGTGCCTCACTTGTAACTAAAGCCTTCCTCTGCCACTGAGCTCCAGACCCTGCTGAGGCTTCCACCTGCAGGGGCAAAATAAGCCCTGCTTCTCTGCTCTCTGAAATACAGGATGGGACCGAGCCCCATGAAGCAGGGCACTGCTCAACACTTCTTAACATGCTAAATTGCATGCCATAATCCTGTTCCAGGAATTCCAGCGTCACGTTCTCATGTTGGTAAGATAGTATTTGCAAAACTCTTTCATACCATGTTTGTAAGACCTAGTTGCAATGCATCAGGTGGATGACCAATATTCTCAATACATTTCTTTGAGGTAGGTTTCCCATCCACTCCCGTAAGTGGTTCCCTGAATTCTTTAAGACTCCAGGCTGGAGGCAAACAGATGTGGGGGTCGTCACCAGGACCATGGGATCCCGTTCCCCAAGAGCACTCTAGCCATGAGTTTCCACTCGCCTTCTTTTGTCCTTTCCTGCTGGAGTAAACAGTCTGGACACAACCATCTTCCCCTCTTTCCCCCCTCACCCCCCTTCTTTTTAGGGATCTTATGAATTAAACTGTTTGCACAATTGCAATTGTGAGTTAGATAATTAAATTTCATCTTATTTACACTGCCAGCAGCTATGCTGGTTTTCTGATTCCCTTATCCCCACTTCACAGAGAATGTGGCAGAAACAAATAATGGAACGGATCCATCAGAAATCCAGCTGAAATACTCTAATAATGAAAGAAAAAGCCCAACAAGACCACTCAGATGACTGCACTTAATTACAGGTTTCCATGCTTTTCTGGTTTAGGAACAGATTTGCTTGTCCAAAGGCAACCCACATCCCTCAGTTGCCACTTGGTTCTATCATGCTGTCGCACAATTTGCAATGGAGCTCAATTTGATTCTTTGCCTGTAAAACTGTTTTACATGGCAATCTGAGTTTCAGCTCTTACTACCAATGTTATAAAATCCAAATACTTCAGTGGTTTCATTGAGGTTGTTTTGGCCTTCTACATTTCCTCTATGATAAATCAAATCATGAGGTCAATCCTCAGAAACTTTGTAACAAACAGTATGTCACTTCACATAAGAAAGTTAATGTCACTGAGCCAAAAAGTCTAATTAAAGATAGTTTCTTCTGCACATTTCTTCCCATTATCACTCTATTTTTCTTTTCATTTTTTGCCTCTAAATGCAACTGAAAGAGTGTCTAAAACTCATAAAGCTTTCAGCCTCAAAGAGCTTAATTCACCAAAAATAAAGCTTGCTTGGGTAAACAATCCACATCTTCACTACAGCAGCACACAGCCTGAGTTGGGACAAAATTACCATTTCTTTACCTCACTGATATAAACTTGCAGGGATGCACAAAGCAACACTCAGTTTGAACAGCTCTGGTAAAGTCATTTTAGGAAACACACGTTACAAGACAGAGAGTGTCCCTTAGAGAACATTTGTGTAAGCTCAGAGCCCTCATTACATTGCTGTAGGGACGCAGCCAAGGTTGGGGGAGAAGGGAGGGGAGGTGTTTTCAGCAAACTGCCCGTATGAAAACCGCACACCAGAGAACGTAGTCACTAAATTGTTTTCTCTTTCCCTGAACTAGGAAATTCTGAGCAGTGAAAGCACACGAGTGAGGAGGTCTCCTAACGAGGTGGGACCTTCCCTGTCCAGAGCCCCAGAGGTGACATCGGAGCAGCAGGGCACAACGCACGCCAGCTACTGACACACAGTAAGAACTAATCAAAGCAAAGCTCTGCTGTAAAAAGAGCAGCAGGTCCAAGAGGATACAGACGTTTTTGAACTAAGCACTAGCTTTCAACCCTTCCTCTCCTAGGACTGTCGCATTGGCTGGGTTTTTGTAAAATTCTGAGGGAAAAAGTATAATTCCTTCTAACTTAGACATGACAGCTGCCCATACATCGTCCTGGGTTCTGTACTAGTTTTAGTGTATGGCAAGATGAAAATCAGAATTAAGTATCTCCTGGTTCCAGCCAAAGGACCTGGCACGTAGCCTAAATGCAGTGTAAAGCAAGTCACCTCCGCTACTAAATGGGAATTCATACAGCTGCCAAACATGCTGCTGACATTTAACAAATAACAGATAGGAACAAGAAGGGAAGCAGCCAACAGGCAGCCTCAGACTTCCACCCTGCCTGAGCAGCAAGCAAAAGAGCCCTCGCAGACCTCTCTCAGGAAGGAGCAATACTCCAAAGGTCGTCAGTCTTCTCCTGTAGCCCAAGGGCTGATGAGCTCAACTGAAGACAATAACTTCCCAAGCCATCTTCCAACAAGCTGTGTACTACAAACAATAACCGAGCACAGGGCTACTCCTGTGTGCATTTACAGAAGAATTTTTCTTAGGGGAATTAGAATAAGCTTCCTTTACCCAATTACAGACTATGCATTGTATATTCACTTTGTAGCACAAACTTTTGTTCAATGCTTCTGTGAACATCTATCTTCCAATTTATCTGCTCATGTGAACTTTACAAGCTGTACATTTTACACTCCTCTAAGTTGGTAAACTACAGATGCAGTCTTCCAAGGCAAAAATAACTGAATACACTTAAGATCTTCACTGTTAGTCTTTCAACGCTACTTGCAGTATCAAGGGATTCAACTGGCATCCCAAAAAACATACCTCAGTTTTTTCCCTGCAGCTCCGACTATCAGTCTGTGGAAACTCATCATGAGAGTTCATTGGTGCAGTTGCCATTAGCTACACAGAAAGGCAATTGGAAATACTAAAATATTTTAAGCCAGTCAGGCCATTGCAGTCTTTAGAGGAATGACTGTACTTCAATATTATTCATCCATAACACACAAACCTGCAGTCAGGGGTATCAGATGAAAAACAATCGGAAACTTTAAATGATTAAATTAAGGCCCATCTTCTGGGCACTGAACTAGCAAACAGTGAAAATTCCGACACTCAATGTAGCAGAAATGACTGGAAATATGACTAACAAGATTTGAGAAGGTCTCCGGGTCCTTCTCCAGGACCACAGATGTCGGCTGTGGTGCCTGAGCTGTCCTTGGCCAGGGAAAAATGAACTAAGATTACAGACCCACTTCTTTTATTGCTTGCAATAAAGTCTGCTAGTATCGCAGATTCAGAAGAAAAATTAAATGAGATCATAGCCTTTTGCCTCTAAGAACAGCTACGGAAGAGAGAGATCAAAAATTAAGATGCTAATATACCCACTTTAATGCACAGTAAAAGCCTAGTAAAGAAAAAAAAAACAAACTTAGGAAGCCTCCACCATAGAAATGCTTCTAACCATGGTTTAACATTAATGTTAATCCCAAGTGATGTAAATGTCTCTCTCTTGGGATTTGTCTCTTAATCTAGGCCTCACCTAAATCAATGGTAAAGCTTCCCAATTCATCCTGCATTTCACTCAAAAGATAAAAATTAAGAAAGAAAGAAAAAAATTCAAACCCTTCACAACCATTATCTTAGATTAGTGGATGAACAATCACATTACAATTCCAAGTGGCTTATTCTGTGCCCAGTACCCAGTTCTGACAGTTAAACACATTATAGTCCCATTTTCTCACTTTAGCAGATCTCACAGCTGGTAAAAGACTTGCTATGCTACACGTTACTAACCAGTGTCAAGACATTAACTGCCTTCTCCTACCTACAAAGCTTCAGCTCTGTGTTTCTTGTATGTGTACTATGACAGAGAGAAAGCACCCAAAGATACAAACAGTCTATGTCTTGGAAACACTTCAACATGTTTAATTGGAAAAAAACACTGGGCAGCATTGTAAACCTACCAAAAATACTTCCCTAGAGATTGCTAACATCAGTGACCTGACAGCACACACACACACCCCAAAAAGAGCCCTATGTATATCAGCAAAAGAAAGCGACAGTTAAGACCACCGTTACAGGGAATCAGGCATCCAAGCTCTTAGGAGCTCACACAGACACAGAAGTGGGAAAAGAGAGTCAAGGATGTGAGTCTTACCTTGAAATAAAAATGCTTTGCTGGCATTGTGCAGTCCTGACACCTGTGTTACCCCAAGGGTTGTATTCACAAGATCCAGCTCTGTGATGATGTCAATTTGTAAGTCAGGATCCATTCCAAATCCTACAGCTGTTGGAGAGAGAAAAGAAGGGAGGAAGACTCAGAGTTAGATCAATTTTTATTTCCAGTCAGATAATGAAAAGAACGGAGAAGAATATCTAGTGCAGGCATTTCTAGTATCTCCACACACACTGTATACAGTAATTACTTACAAGACACAGTAAATCTGCTGCAGGAAAGAGAGAAGATATTCTTTTCCGATTCTTTCAATTAAACTATTTCCTTTTCACAGGTTTTATTATGCACAACTTAAAATGTTATAAAACTGATCCATTAACCCAGCATCTTTATGAGACTGAGAAGTAAAAGTAATAAATAAATAAAAGGATAAGCAAAAAGAAAAAAAAAAAAAACACTTCAAAAAAGATTAAAGAGATTTGTAACATGCATCTACTGGCTATGGGATTTCCAGGGAGACATGAGGACTGAAAATTCCTCTCACATTTCACACCTAGCTGTGACTAATGGGTCAGGCCCTATAGCTCAGTCTAAACGTAATCTATTTTCCCAACCGGATAAAATGACCCTGGAGGAGATGTGGTAGCAGGACAAAAGACGCTGTAGTCACAGAGCGCTGGGTGATTCACAAAACCATCTGATAACGCTTATGAAGCGTGTCTTCTGTTTTTAAGCACAGACAACACCCACAGAGCATGCCAAGGCCTACCTACAAATGAGAGTTTCATTTACCTAAACCAGTGGTAGAACCTCCTGCAGAAGCACAAAGCCAAACCTAAGATTTAGAAAGGGCTCATGCCCAGGGAAGTGCTGGTCACTCCTTGAATTAATAAGGGAATTGATGGGATTGACAAAAAAAGATGCCCATTCCAGTAGTCTGAAGTTACCGTGTTCAGAAGTTCAGGGCAACCTCCTGGCTGTGGCACACCAAACTCTCTCAGTGTATCTCCTTTTTCGAGGGATGGCGAGAGGCCAGCCTGACCACAGAGTCTTTCTCAACACGGCAATAAATACAGCATGGGACCTGTGCCTGAGACACAGGTCAAAAAACCTCACGTGGGATCCAAGCGCTTTCCTAATGAAATTTTTTGCTAACATCATTAGTAATGGGAACGGGCATTGAGAATGAAAGCCTGACACGGCCAAAGTCGATGGTAAAACTCCCACTGACTTCTGTGGGGCAAGGACGTTACCTGTCCGACACAACCAGATTGATTTCCACTGAGCAGACTCCATGTTCAGGTCTAAATGGATTCATTTGGCATTCCAGCATTGTGCTTCTGGATCAGCAAAGCAGCAAATACCCTACTTTGATTCTTTGAAAGGCTTTAAGAAATTACTGAGGTGTACAGAGTGAACAAGAAGTTACATATTCTACTCATAAATCTTCTGTACCGCAGTGCTTTCTCTTCTCCTTTGCTCGGGTATTAAAACTCGTTGGGACAACACATTGTGCTAACACAGAGGACACGACTGCACAACGGGATGAGCGGTAAAAAACTTGGAGATGACAGCTTTACAAGGTCTCCATCAACCTTACTCTACAATGACAACCAAGATCCAGAAGCACCTGGCAGAACTGAACCTCCAGGAGCGCTGATATATCAAAGTGCATACGTACAATGGGCTGTCACGAGGATGTGGGGATAAATGTCATTTCATATAAAATTTAAACTAGGGAATATGAACCCAGATAAACTTCTCCAAAAAAAGAAAAAAAGAAAAAAAAAGAAAAAAAAAAAAAATTCCCAGATACCCAGCAGCATCATCAAGCTTCAGTACCATCTCTGCCTTCACTCACCCCAGATACTTGGGCACCGCAGGACTACAGCTGACGCTGTGCATGTTGGCGGAGCAGGAACACCTTCTGGGAGAGACACGGGCACGGGAAGCACAGCCAGCTCCTCTGCTCCCAAACCACTCTTCCACAGTCAAGATGCCACTGAGGCCGTGTTCGTGTCCTGCTACAGCCAGCATCAGCCAGCGACTACCCGCCTTCAGCACACCTGCCTCTGACCAAGAGACAACTGATCTACCTATGGACTCCCAGCCTACAGCAACTCTTGCAGTGCAAGGGCTGCAGCCTGAGAACCCCAGACACAATCACAGACAACAAAGTACTATTAGAGGGAGCAGCCTTTCTGGCCGAAAACATAAAAGCAAAGGTTGCCTGAGAAGAAAAACAGAATTATTTATTAGATCTTCTAAAGGATTTTATTCAGAAGAGAAGCTACATGCTGTAAATTGGGTGAACTTACTGATCAGGCAGTCCTTGCTTCCCCTGCCAGGACCGGGGTGCGCTGTTCCATATTTAAAGGGGTTACATTTGCCTGGAGCAGCAAGAACCTACTGGTATGAGGGCAGGTAGGGTAGTGACTAAAGCTTCCTCCATGGAAAGGACAGACCGCATCCAGCAAGACAAACCCTGACCCCGTTTAAGCCAGCGGAAGCTCCGCCACTGACACCAACAGGGGAGGACAGAAACCACACCGAGCACATATCGGCACTGCCATAAATCAGCCGAGCTCTGCTGCTCTGTTAGAGCTGTTTATTGCAGCCTGAACACCCGGGGCTCAACAAGTACAGATCACTGGAGCTCCACAGACTTCGATTTATGCCAGGGAAGGATCCTGTGTGACATCCTCAGTGTGCCCCCTTCCAGCTTTTCAAATGCTTTCAAAACAGGAGACTATTTCTAACGCCACAGCATCCATTTAGCACAAGCCAGATGCTGCTTTAAATACGCCGTCATTTTCAGTCCTTCTCCTGTGCAGGCTCCTCAGGCTGCAGCAGGCACTCAGAAGTTAATAATTATTAAACAACAAATCAGCAGCTTCAGTATCATAACTAAGTCTCCTTTTCCCCCATGGTCTCTCACGCTCTATCAGAAGGATTCCACGGGCACACCACCCGCAGCCGATATTTCCTGCTGCCTCCCTTCAGCAGAGGGAAGGCTGCAAACACTGCTGCTTTCCCAAATCAGAATTAACCATCGGCCCATGAGCCCTTACTGGAGAGCTGTGCAAAGCCTGGGCCCGATCCTGACAGGCGGTGCTTTCAGCTCCTATTTAAAGTAATTGGGACATTCCCCCTAAATCAGGGCCTTACACAAAACTCCAACTAATTCACCCAGGGGGCGGGCACAGAAATGATCCCAGGATGTGCTGGATTTGGCCCAACGTGAACTGAAGGCACTACAGCAGATTAGAGGATTAAACCATATAATTATGAATGATGTCACTAGGAAATCCCTAAAAGAAATTAATCCCACCTTACAGCTCCGTGTGCGCTCTGCTTGCGCCTTTATCACTGACACCCGAGCCCCAGCAACCACGCTGTGCTCCTGCTGGTGAACACAGCCACGCATTTCATAATCCCCCCGACCTCGCCGTGCATGTACTCCTTGGGGATGGAGAAACTTTAAGAGCACACCCGGCACAGCTCAGCGGTTCCACGTGCCATCATTCAGGTGGGGACGAGCAGGCTCTCCCCAAGGCATTTTGCTCTTTCAGCTCCAGCAGCAATTGTTGCACACAAAGAACTTTCCCCGTGGCTTTGCAATTCCAAGGAGTGGAGCGTTGGGTCCCATTGACCACCGTTGGTGTCTGGGGGTAACATTGCTATGAGAAGGACAAGCTGTGCCTTCGCCCAACTATTTCCACATCGCACCTCTCCAAATCTGCACATTTGGATGAGACGATCCAAAGGGCAATTTTAAAACAGGGCTTCCTTCACGCTCATGCTAACGGCACTACGAAATTTCCCTGAGAACACCCACGGACACCGAGGAGGATGCGTCCCCCAGGCGCGCTCCGGCGCAGAGAACAAAGCCCCCGCCGGGAACGGCCGCGCAGCGCTGCCGGCTCCGCGCGACGAGAACGGCCCCGCGGCCGCTACCGCGGACAGCTCCGGGCACGGCCCTCGCAACGCCGCCCCAAAACTTTCCCTCTCCCACCCCGGCGCCCGCGGAGCTGCCGCACCCGGCGCTC
>WBMW01001779.1:0-29683 GCA_013396635.1 Penelope pileata
TGGCTGCTGCAGAGAACACTCACGGTACCCAAACACCCACAAGAGCTGCACAGAAACATCAGGGTAGGTTGCATATTTGTGTGTCTGTGCTATTAAATGGAACACCTTTAATTTGTTCATGGAGGTGTATTGCCCGGAAGGGGAACAGCTCTCCAGGTTGGCTCAGTATCTGCAGTGATAAAGACTGAGATAAAGGCAGGAGTGGCATGCAATCCCTGCTGCAAGGGGAGGAGGTCCTGAGAGTTCCACTGCCAGGGGTTGTGTGTGTGCAAGGAAAGCGGTGTCTGAGAAGCAGAATATCACTCTCTTTTTATCCTTTAAAAAAAAAAAAAAAATTTAAATGGGAAACTGAGGCATAGTGGTACTGGTTTGCTGAAGGCATGAAGAGTGATTTAAACCTGAGGTTAGACTCGTGAAGACCTTCCAAAGTCACGGCCCATATCTGCCTCTGAAGCTGTTCACTGTGCCTCGCTGCTCTTCTGTCCCTGCAGAGAAACAGAACAGCCATATGCGCACTGGGTAACTGAGCACAAGAGCCTCAAAATAAGCAGTTGCCTAATGCAACAGTGATCCAAAACCCAAGGGGCGTACCTACAGGATGGATGTCTCTGAACATTTAAATGCATTTTCCATCACCGGACCATCACTGGTCTCTTGGCTGTCCATTGAAGCTGCGTTGAATTCACGCGGCATTCACTGGAGAAGGTGTGACTCTGTGACAACATGGTGGCATTCTGCCCGCTTTGGGAAGCAGCAGAGCGCCTCAGGCTCCCTCAGCTGCCTCCTCAGTTGAACAGCCTCAGCTCGGCCGCCTGAGGGGGCACTCGCCTCACTCGGCAGGCTTCTCAAGGCCCGACGGGAGCTGTAGTTCCTCTGCAGCCCCGCCCCGCTGCCCCCGGCCACAAACAAACTACATCTCCCATCGAGCCTCGCGGCCCGCTCCGCCCAATAGGAGAGGCCGCTGTATGCCGTTGGCGTGGAGCATTCTGGTTCGCGTAGTCAGCCTCTCCTCCTCTTATCAGCGTTTAGAGGGGGGGAGGCGGCGGGGAAAGACTTCATTTCCTATCAGGCAACGCGAGCCCGGAGAGGAAGCTACTCGGCGCCGAAATGGCGGTTGATAAGGACTTGCTGGAGCTGGACTTGTACGGCCTGCTGGGGGTCGGCGAGAGGGCGTCGGAGAAGGAGGTGAGGGCTCCTTCTATGACCGGGTGACCAGACTGGTGGATGAGGGAAAGGCTGTTGACGTAGTTTGCCTAGACTTGAGCAAAGCCTTTGACACGATCGCCCACAGTGTTCTCCTGGGGAAGCTGGGAGCCCGTGGTCTGGACAGGGTAAAAAGCTGGCCAGAGGGCCGGGCTCAGAGAGTAGTGGTGAATGGAATTAAGTCCAGCTGGCGTCCCGTCACGAGTGGTGTCCCCCAGGGGTCGGTACTGGGGCCCATCTTGTTCAATATCTTTGTTGATGACCTAGATGAAGGCATTGAGTGTACCCTCAGTCAGTTTGCAGATGACACCAAGTTGGGAGGAAGTGTCGATCTGCCTGAGGGTAGGGAGGCCCTGCTGAGGGATCTGGACAGGCTGCACCGNGTTCATGTTAGATGTAAGGAAAAACTTCATCTCCGAAAGAGTGGTCAGGCACTGGAACGGCCTGCCCAGGGAAACCGCTTTTCAGAAGTCTCCTGCTGTTACTGTAGGTATGTGGATAGAATGAAAGGTGTCTCCATGTGATGCCCTAAAGGTGCTGTCAGTGCTCCAGCAGTGGGCTTTTCTATCAGGCAGAGGAGTACATTGTCATGCAGGTGAAGATTGGTTCAACCACGATCTTCTGTTTCTGAGAGGTGTGTTTTAAACAAAGCAAAACAAAAAGCAACAAACGCAAAGAAACAAGAACAACCTCTGAGTTGTAACTTCCTGTAGAGTTGTTTGTTTTCCCAAGTTGCATTTCCCAACGTGGATTGATGCCAACTGACAGACCTCTGTTTGGCTCTTGCAGGTTAAGAAAGCGTACCGCCAGAAGGCCCTGACTTGTCACCCTGATAAGAACCCAGACAATCCCCGGGCAGGTGAGATGGAGCTGCATGGCTGCAAGCCACTCCTGCTTGTTTGCACGTGTACAGTGTCTCTGTTTAACTTCAGGTTTCTCTTTGTATGTAATTAAGGGAATGCCTAGGTTTGTGTCATGTAGTGTATACGTATGCAAGCCTAGCAGTTATTTTCATCCTGTCAGATGGCTCTGGTTTTTAAAGTTGAGTGCATACGTGCTGGTTTTAAAAATAAAAGTGTGAAGTCAATGCTGAAATTCTATTTGCACCTCTCAAAATCCTCCCACATGAATCATGGACCTTTGGCTGTCCTAAGTGTTAACTGGCAGGTCAGTTTTTTAATTTATGCCTCTCACAGTCAAAACTTCACTAACAAGCTTATAAATCAGCATTTTATATCAGTATTGCCTATTATGGTCTGTTAGAGACAAGGCCTTAACGCTGTGGAACTGAGTACACCCAAGCTGTTGGTAAGGTGGGTTGTTTCTACAGCTGTCCTGTTTGTTTTGTGGCTCTCAGTAGCAGTGAACAGTGGTGGTAACAGGAAGAATGCTGTTCATCAGAGACACCTCAAAATAAACATTGTTCTGTATCTTGCTTTTTCCAAACTGATAGGCTACAGTCCTCGAGGCTGAAGATTTATAGCTGTAGGAGGGGGGTTGCCATGAGGAATGAAGGAAGATCTTTAGCAGAAATGAGAGTAGAAGTCAAAGGTTTTGATGTATGTGGAAGGTTGGTGGTCTGAAAAATGCATGGAGGCCTCCAGCTTATATGTATATCCCTCCAGCAAGTGGGTCAGCAATGCTGGTGGGAAAGGGAAAGTTTGGATCTCAGGCTAAAAATTTATTAACAAGATGGAGAATTTGTTTGTAGCACTCAGGCTGACTGCAGGTTGAGGGACTGTGTGTCTGTAGATGGGTTCTATTGAGTTCATGTTTGCAAGGTTTCTCTTAAAATGAAATACTTGCAGTTTTTGTTTGTTCATCTGCACTGAGGTTTATATAACAAACATGCTTTCAACTATGGAGATTCTGTTTATAGGTTGGCTTAGAAAATGCTTTGGAAGGATTATTCTTTTTTCTGATGTTCTGCAGGTCTCATCCATAAGGGAATGTCTTATCTGGTTCATCTCCAGGCCACTAGCATGATTCTCTGCATCTTACCCTTTTTTCTTCTAATTCCCAGCGGAAGTCTTCCACCAACTGTCTCAGGCCTTAGCTGTGCTAACAGATGCAGCAGCAAGGGTAAGGATGCTGATCCCTTGGTAATGTTGTTACTACGCGTGCTGGAGATGTCGTAAAAACTCATCCTGTTTGCCCTGCTGTCCTCTCCAGTTGAGCTTTTGTGAATGTGAATGCAAGTCTCATCTGTTGTTCCCTGTAGTTCTTCATGAGATGAAACAGTAGGTGCCAGATAAGAGCTTTGATAAATGTTTTTTCTGATCTGATGTGCTGGGAGTAGCTCTATTTGCAGTAGGAGACACTGTCTTTAATAATGTGCTCAGCTAGGATCTGTCTCATTTAAAGAAATAAACAACCACCAGCGATTGGTTCAGGGATGCATTACATTTCCATGGCAGCAATGCATTTGCAGTTCCCTTGAAATCAAGGTGTGACAAGTAAATAGTGTCTAAACGTGATTGCTAGGGCTCAGAGCCCTTCTTTCAGTGGGGCACAAGAGACTTGCAAACAGAAAGCTCTGAATTACAGTCGTCATCTCTGTCCTTTTGCTGAACGAGGTTTACAGGCTGCCAGATGTAGCTTGGGCTCTGTTCTTGCTGTGAGGAAGTGGTTGAGTGCCTGCTGCAAGGCCTGAAAGTAATACAGACACATAAAAGAAAAGAATAAAAACTAATGAAAGCGAGCCAGCGTGACCGAGCAGCTCCATCCAGATAAGCTCAGAATAGAAGGCATACTAAAACTTCAGATAAGATTTAAAAGCATGAAATAACTCTCCTGTTTTCAAGTATTGGCAAAGATTGTAATGTCCCCTCTGAGGGATAATTATGCTTTTGGTAAGCAGTAACTTCTTGGCTTCTACACTTACAAATGACAAAGTGCTTAGAAAACCCTTCCCATGCAGACAGGGAAAATTCCAACTTTTCTTATTTAAAAAGCAAGAACAATACATGAGAAGTATTCAAGAAGTAATGTTTGAGCATTTGTGTGGAACTGTGCTTTCCCTGCTGCAGAAGTAGTCTGCTCATCAACTTTCACAGGTTCTCCATTGATCTGAACAGATGTCAGTAAAGTTGACAGCTTACCCCAATTCTTAAGTCACTAAGTGAGTTGTTGATGTGTTATTGCAACTGAGGAATTCTGCTGTTCTTTGATAAATTTATGTGAGTCAACCATCTGGCTTGTCAGTAGATCTTTTATATAAAATAAACCTTTTTAATCACAAAACTTTGCTCTAAACTAAACTTGATTTGTTTCTGGTGCCCCTAACATTACTTTTGACCTGCTCAGACAAAAACCAAAATATTTTTCTCACCTCTGAAGATGGGTGAGATTTTTTTTCTACAGTACATTTCACGGTTACTCCTAGATTTCCTCACCCTTTTGGGCTCAATCTTGAGATCCCTGGGTCTCTTCTCATGTTCTCAGGATATTTGTGTTAACTGCAACATTTTTTAAAGTGCTATCAAGAAGCAGAAAATGCTTCACCTCTTGTTACAGTGTTACAGTAGCTGACCTCTCCTCTATTCACAGCTTTCCATTTTGTCCCTTGTGCTTTAGGGAGTTACACTGTTCTGTTGGTTCTTTGACAGGCGGCGTATGACAAAGTGAGAAAAGCTAAAAAGCAAGCAGCAGAGAGGACACAGAAGCTTGATGAGAAGCGAAAGAAAGTAAAGCTTGGTAATAAAATCAAAACTTCATTTTCTTTGGGCTTGGAGTCTTCATTAGCTGGATGCTTGCATTTCTTCAGCTGTTGGAATTTACCACTAATTGTCACATTGCTGTCCTTCTGTGATGGCTTTTTTTTTTTTTTTTTTTTTTTATGTCCAGTACAGCAGCCATCTGAAATCTCCAATAGTCATAGCAAGGAATGATAGTGCTCTGGCAAAAAAACTGGGGCTTTTGGTGACCTTTAGGACTGCTGATATATTGCTGTGCTTGAGCAGAGGAGAGACAGCAGAGCTGTCAGGGCTCTACTTTGAGTTGGTTGTAGATGTAGCTGAGTTTGGGGTCATTCCACCCACCTCTGGACAGCAGTGTCAGCAGTGAAAATTCTCATTGGTTTAATTTTGTTTCCTTCTCTGCAGATCTTGAAGCCAGGGAACGAGAAGCCCAGACCCGTGACAATGAGGAGGAGGAGATCAAGATAACAAGGACTTTAGAACAAGAAGTAATGATAAATTCTTAGATTCCTATACTGCATTTGAGAAGAATTACTGAAAGTCTTTACATTCACAATGCAAACCACATGAGATGTAGCAACTCCTTTTGCTGTCCCTCAGCCTTTTGGATTCATAGGCTCTGTGAAAGAGAGCATGTGGGGCAGTCTGGCAAATGTCAGTTCCAGAGTGTAGCTTTTTTGTCTGCTCTTTTGCATAGCAGAAAATAACTAATTGGCTTTATGCTGGCTGATAGGGACTGTGTCACTAGGAGCATGAGGGGTCTAATTATTATGTAAGCACTGGAGCTGGCGCGGGGAGATTAGTAGGAGGTTAAGAAATCAGCAGGAGGTTTTCACCAGGAGATGGGGCTGAGATAAAAACTGTCCTTGGCAATCTTCAGCTGGCATGAGCCAAGCATGGAACCATGCCCACGCTGTCTTACCTTTGCTCTAGATAATACGGCTGCGTGAAGAAGGCTCTCGTCAGCTTGAAGAACAGCAGAGACTCATTCAAGAGCAGATCCGGCTTGAAAGACAGCAACGCATCCAAGGTGAGGATAGGTGAGACTGGAGTGCTTAGCCAAACTAAGTGCCCCCAGGACTCCAACTTCTCTGTAGATGGAGCAGGGCTTGCACACAGACTCAGCCTTCTGACTTGGTCACCTTGCCACGTGTGGGATCCTACTTAGCACGTTTGTCAGGGATAAGTCAAGAGACTAGCATTTCCGTGAGGCTTTTTTCTTATATGTGGCATAGTGCTCTTTTAACATATTGCTGCTGCTCTTCAATAAAGATTCTAAAGCACTGAACATGGATGGCCTGATGTGGAGCCCCACAGCTGTGCTGGAAGGGAACCCAAAGTCTGTCTGTCATAATTAAAGCAGTTAGCATTGCACACAAGTAGGGACTGATTCAAGGTTACAAAAAAAGTTATCATTAAGGTTACTATCTGTCATGGAAGAAGTCCCAAAACTCTCATGACTACGCCATTTTCTCTTCTCTTTCGTTCTCCAGCTTCTCAAAACCGTTCCTCAATCCTCCCTCTCTCAAGCTTCTTCTTTCTCAAGCTTCTTCCTCCAGCTGCTCCCTCAAGCTCCTTTCTTCTCTGGCTGGCTGGCCTTTATCTAAGCCTGGGGCAACTCCGCCCCAGGTCCATCCCTTCCGGTCACAGGTGCAAGTGATTCACCTGTATTCCCCAGGCCAGCCACACCCCTCCACCATGTGCTCAATCATCAGTTCATGCTGGGATCAACTGTTTCCCTACACTACCTCTGTATCCTTTTGAAAGTTCTCAGTGCCTATCACCCAAAAGAGAAACAATGAGGACAGTGAGGTTTTGTGTAGTGTATGGTTGCTGAGGTTTTGCTTCTCAGAGCTTGATTCTCTCATGTTTTTTGGGCATACGCAGTCTTCGTCCCAGGTTTGTGCAAAGACTAGGATCGAATCTGTCAGGATGAGCAACATGTTAAACAGGAAAACACCTGCATTCTCTGTTACTGTACAACACCACCAAGTTACCATGTTAGAGATTATCTCCCTCTGATTCTTGTGGGCTGCTCAGTAGCTGTAATGAATCCCCTTCATGCAGGAGTGGATGAGATGTTTCTAGAATCCCAGAAGCTCAGCCTCTGTTATGCCTGAACCTCATTCCCATCCACACATCTCTCCAGCAGTTTGCCTTTTCTAACATTCTGCGTCACCGTGGGTTTAAAATGCAGTTCTGTATTTCAGAAAGTTCTGTTCTACTTCTCAAAATGAGTTAGTGCTGTTCGGAGTTTTGAGTCAGTAGTAAAACCTATTGTCTCTTGCTTTCTACCCCTTTCATTTTGGCTGAGGCCACAGTATAAGGTTCATTGATTTCTCACAGGAAAAATGTTGATTTCATAAGAACGATAACACTAGAGGTGCAGGCACAGAACCTCTGTTTTGGGATCACTATGGATTTCCTCTGTTAGTTGGTCAGCCCACCCTAACCTTTCTTACCTTTCTTACCTTCACATCAGGAACTGGGGAGGACGTTGAACATTTACTTAGCATAAATCTTTTTGATATCTTTGGAACAGGAGCAGATCGCTAAGTATTTCACTATTGAGTATTTAATTGCAAGACCAGATTAAATTCTTAGGCTATGTCTTAGGTTTTTTTGGCCCTCCCTTGGTTTTCCATGCTTGTTCTTGCCAGCATGGTCCCTTTCCAGGGAGAAATGTCACAGAATCTACCAGGCCTCCTTCTTGTGGTTTTCTTGCTTAGCTGTTTTCTACCCTTGATTATGGGAAATCTTGAAATCACGGAAGGGAAAAATACTGACATCCGATATTCATTTTACGCTAGCACTTTTGATACTGTTGTGTAAGGCTTTTGGGATGCTGAAATGATGTAGTGTGAAAGAAATCCAGAAGTGCACTTGCTATTGCCATAAGTACATTCTCAGGGTGAATTTTGTGCTAGTGCATTGCAGCTGATGAATTTTCACTCAAGTGCTTACATCTTTTTTTTCTCTCCCATCTTCAGGCAAGCGAGAAGGATATGGAGCAGAAGGCAGAATAACTCCCAAACTCAAAGTAAGACATCCCTATAAAGAAAGGTTTGGGTAAAAATGCATAGAATATTTGCAGCTTTGGAAAACAGAAAGGACTCCACTGCTGAGCTGGCATTCCCCTTCATACAGTGGTGGTGAAGCCTCTCTATTTAATGCACATCGTGCATGCCAGAAGCTCCCGTCACTGCCTTTAAAATACCCTTCTTCCCCTATCCTTTTCTCCTCTATTTTCTGATCTAAACATTTGAGTCTGAAATTGAGTCATCTCTGCTTTAGGCACTGAGAAACATCTGCTTATTACCCTGGCATAGCCATTAATATACCTTCAAGTACAAATTTGTTTTTAATTCCCATGAGCTCTTCCTCACTCTTCCCCAAATAGTGTGTTTCCTTTCCACACTCTGATGTTGAAATTATTGTCTCGACAATTCTGGGACTGTAACTGTAAATAGCAAACTTGGTTACTGTGCAGGTGGTGTGAGTTGTGTTCAGATGGACAGAATTAACTCGTCACGTTTATTTCCCAGCTAAAATGGAAATGCAGGAAAGAAGACGAGACAGGAGGGGGATACTCAAAAGATGTTCTGCTGCGGATCCTGCAGAAGGTCATGTCTGACACTTTTCTTTCACCTGATCTTCCCCTGCTCTCTGTGGTATAAGGAAGGATAGTAAATTTGGGGAAGCCCCCTAAAAACCAGAGTGGGTCTCTTTGTTCCATGTTGTTGAGCGCTCTCATGCTGTTTTCAGAGATATCAGCACGATCCATTAGTTGTGAACTGTGATGCACCTCTGCCTTATTCCTAGCAGGGGCTCACAGAAACAGAGCAGCCACAAACTCTTCCCCCTGAGTGGTTCGTGCCCTTTCTGAAGGTTAGACTGGCTGTGTGGTTATGGTGCACTTTTACCTTCACTCAAAGCACTGTACATTAACTTCTGCAGGGAGTTCAAAGGCAGGAATAGACAAGCCTTTGATCTGATTAATCTCAGCTTGTGGTCTGTATTTTCCCTCCAGAGGAGTATCTCCTGTAATTCTGACTGAGCTGAACAGCCCTCTTGCATTGGGGTTGGCTGGAAGCAAAGTTTGTAGCTACATGCATCCCCAGCGCTATGTCCTGGAGGGACAAATTACGACAGGTTGGGATCAATGGAAGCATCGTGCAAGACAGAATGGGTGACAGCTCAAGTCTCATGTCTGTGAAGGCACATTTTCCTCCTTGCAGTTGCTCCATAGGTAAACTTGACTTTTCTTTTGGGCCTGTAATTAACTTTTCTTTCTCTCCCAACAGTATGGCGACGTGCTCAATTTGTTGATCTCCAGTAGGAAGAATGGGAGTGCAGTTGTGGAATTTGCTACGGTTAAGGCTGCCGTAAGTCTGGTGGAGGCAACAGATGCATGTGGTGGAGAGTGGGCAAGAAGGGGTGTTCCAGAAGGAAAGGGTTAGCTGTCTGACAGCCTAGAAATGCTGCCTTGTTATTAAGGCAGTGGAGAAGGGTAATGAGAGTCTTAAGGTACAGATGGATGAAGGGAGTGGCAAAGCTTGAGGCGTAAACCCAGAGCAGATCATGCTCATAAACAAGTAGGCTGTGCATGTCAGCTTCTGAGGAGAGAGGCACTGCTTTAAAGGGCAGGCACTAAACTATTCAACCAGCTCTCACTGAAGGTGAATTACCCATTGTGGAGATGGCCTTAATGAATCTTAGAGATTATATCAGGTGTTTGCAGTTTAAAAGAAGTCTAAATGTCTTGACTCATGATGAGTTAGAATAATTCACGTTAATGTGGAAATAGAAGTAATCAGTTACCTGTCATTTTAGTAGTTCCATCAACTTAAATCTGCTCTACAAGAGTTTTGTTGTTCTTTGTTACCTGCTCTTTCACTTGATGTATCCAAATACTCAAAAAAAAAAAAACCCATACAACTGTCTCTGCTGTTTATCAGAAGTACTGGCAGTGATACGTTCTACACATCCTTGATGTGGATATGGACTTGAAGGGTGCTTCTCATGTAGGGCAGCTGTGAAATCTTCATTGGCCTTGATAACAGGCTGAGATAAAAAAAAAAAAAAAAGTCCGATGATTGTTAGTGAGCTCTGAGGGAGTGTGACCCAAAATTCAGATGGTGATGGAGGAATATTTTCATTGGTAGGAGATGGCTGTGAAGAATGAAGTTGGCCTGACAGATAATCCTCTAAAGATTTCCTGGCTGGAAGGCCAGCCCCAGAGCAATGTCTTTTCTGACAGGAGTGGTCAGCCTAGGACGTCACAGGTAAGGAGAATGTAGGCCGCTGTTACTTAAATCTGTTTCTATAACAACCTAAATTTAAGGGCCCTTTGGCTTTGATGGTAAGTTGTGTTGATTCCTAGCAGGACAGGAAATGCTGATAGTGAGAGGTCTGTCCCTCTGAGCCTTTTTATGCTGAAGCAGTGGCTTTTTTAAAGGACCTGTTGCCAGAGAAGCAGCACACCAAGGCACAAGCTACTTGAATGACTGGATCTTTGCACAATGTCCCTTTTTCTCTTAAGTGAAAACCAAAACTTGCTCAACACAAAGCCTCTTAATTCCATTCTTCTGTGAACGTAGCCTAATATGCTTTGACTATAGGAATCTTGTGGCAGATAGTTCATTGAGAGGGGTCTCCTTAAAGGCTTCTCTGGAGAGGTTTGGTTGCTGCATTCACAAGAGGATGAAATTTCAGTGCTAAAACCAAACCTACATTATTAAGGTCTGCAGGAGGGAAAGAAGTAATATCAAATTAAATAGCTTTGTAAAGAATCCTTATCATCTATTTTGGGTCCTCTTTACCAGTGTTGTTACAGCTTGGTAGACACTTCAAGTGCAAAATGTTTGCCACCTCTTGGCAACTTCCTGTTTATTCCACCAGATAGTCCATCTGAAGCTGTTGCTGTTGAATAACAAACGTATTCCAATCACAAAACATGTAAAAGGCAACAACATGCAGTGGTTAAAACCAAGAAACCAAATGTCTGCATCAAATTGTTGGCTGACCCCCTGCTCCTGTTGCACCTTTGGAGTGGGAGCTGTATCTTCTTTTGGAGCATGTGAAATTCTGTGCTGTGGGGCAAAGTGTAGCATATCTCATGCTCTGCCTGTGTTCTGATCTAGTTAGTAATTCCTCCTCTGAGAGGAGATGTGAAGGGGCCTGAGATGTTCTGCTAATTGAATTCCAGTTCAAACTCCACATAACACTTCCTCCCCTCTCCTTTCCAGCCTCATGCCCTACAGGTGCCCTTAGTCCATATGGCTATAACCTAAATATTTTAGCAGCTTGCAAGACGGTTCAGTGCATTCTCTCCTGACTTTTCAAGTATTTTATTTACAGAAGATACATTTACATGTCAGAATGCCTTGCTGCTCTCCTAGTTTTGTTTAGGGTTATATGTTCTGTGTCTGAACAGCCCAGCCTGAGCAGCATCACTTCCCAGAAATCTCAGGCAAATGGAATTTGAGCATCACAGCCCAGTACCCAGGCACAGCTCCATGCACAGTGTGGAACCAGTGAACCCTGCAGTTGCAGCAGATTCACAGAGGTGGCCACGGTGTTAGAAGGCACATTGGGGAAAGAAGCAGAATACAATCCAGTGTGTTTGATTATCCCTCAACGGCAGAGAACTAGAACTGGTCCTGAAGAACTCATTCACATCTAGGGGTGGGGGGATCACTAGTGCAAAGCTTGGTAGTTGTGGTGCAATCACAGAAGCAATCCCAGGTAAAGTATTAAAGATTTAATGATAGTGAACATAAGATATTTTACTCACAATCGCAATCTCCCACCAAGATGAGGAACAGTCAGGTCCCACACAGCAGAGATCCTCTCCCCTCGGTGGCTGGCTCTTAAATAAGCCCAGGGTAGTCCCACCCTGGGTCCACCCCTCCTGGTCACATGGAGGGGGGCACAGGTGTTCCTTAGGCCAGCCACTGCCCTTCACCAGGTGCTCAATCACTAATTCAGGCTGTGACTTCATGTTTCCCTTACAGTAGTGCATTCTTACCTGTGTGTGTTCAACTACGACAGACTTAGCATTTGACTGAGCTGATCTTGGCTTGTTTCCATGACCAAAGCTTGTTGGTTTGAAACTGCAGCGTCTGCCTGCTGCCAAGGATTAACCTGGTGGAGCAGCAGCAGGGGAGGGCAGGCTAAAGCAGTAAAAGGTGTTTGTGCTGCATGGAGCTGATGACTCAAGTCTCTCCAGCACACTCTCGTCAGTCCGTTGCCTGCTCTCAAACTGTTGAGGAGTTATGACCAGCAACTTGCATCCTTTCCCAGGAGTTGCACTTCTGATCTTTCTGTCCTTTCTACTGCTTTTATGTGTAAGCAGCAGCAATTTCTTTAATTACATTTGTCTTGCTCTGTCTAGCCTGATTCCCAAGCTGCTCTGGTTCCTTTTACCATTTCCTACACCTGGCCTTCCCAAAGTCCTGCAGCTGCTTCTGCTAGGATGCTTCCAAAACTTGCTAAACACTTATGTTGGCTGTACTCTTTCTAGTTGTCTCACTCTTTGTTCTCAGCTTCCTTCTCAGAGAAGGAAGGTTCTCAACCTTCCATTCCAGACTTCCAACATGAAGTACTTCAGGTGTCAGTTGACACTGCCCCAGTTTGCTCCCTACATCATCCTTTCATACCCAGTCTGGCTTTCCAGCCATCAGGGGCTATATTCTCTCTTTCAGGCTGCACTACTCTCATACTGGCTTAAGCTGCCCTCGCTTCCTCTTTGCTCTCTCTGGGTAGCTCCTATTTTTGTCCGATTCCACCCCCTGTTTGCTCCCACTCTTTGCAAATGCAGCTCCTTCCCTGCTCTGCTTTGAAAAACAGCTGAAGAGCCACAGTGTTCTCATGGCAACTCTCACTACCCATCCGCTCAGAGCTGTCTGTGCTCTGTGCGTGGGGTAGTCAGCCAGGAGCTGTGCACCCAAGTCCTCAAATAATGGAGAGCCACAGACAGGCCAGACCAGGACAGCTTTGGAAGCAGTTTCCAGGTGAAAGCAAGGCTGACTGCTGTAAAGTCATGCTGTGAGGAGGCAGTAAGTTGCAAGTTATATACCTTCAGAGTTTTTGCTGGCTTGTTTCATCCCACAGCAAGGGATGAGTGTTTTCCAGCGCTTCCTAAAGAACAGGAGGGTTAAGCTTTACAAATTATAAAATTGCAAGAGGTGTGGTTTGACCACTGTTACTTTAGGCTGTTTCAGAGCAACAACCATTTGACTGCTGCAGCTCTGATAGGTTCAAAGCAGGCTATATAGTGCTGTGAGGAGTATGTTTTGCCCCTGCAACAGCATGAAGCACTTGCCCATGGGAAAACCATCACTGCACCTATTCTAGTGATATCTCCCTATGAGTGCTCCCCATTCATTTTTGGCCATCCATTCAGCCACAGTCAAATGCTGAGAAAAGCCTGTCTGGCATCCTCTTGCATCTTTTCTAAGCTCCTTTGAGACTTCAGCATATTTGTTACATATTATCTGACTTCAGTAGATTCACATCAGGCTGTAGGTTGAGCTCTGTGCCTTCCCTGGAATCTCTGTGCACTTTACTATAGCCTGCTTCCAAAGTTTATGGTTATCTGGGGCAATGGGATTTTTATATTTTTTTTTATTTTAATAAAGACCCTAGTATGTAGCCTAGCTATTTTAAAAAAAAGGTAAGATATTGATGATGCGGAAGCTTCTGCAGTGTGCTTTTAACAGTTCACTCCTGATAGTGCCTAAAAGATACTCAGCCTGGCAGAGCTCTTCCCGCTGTCCAGCTCACAGGATGAAGAACTGTGTTCATTTCAACACTGAGTCCTGGTCTGTGTGCTGCACTTTCCTTCTCAGGGGAAGATGGAGTACCAGCGGCTCTAGCCTTTTCCCAACCCAGAAAAGTAGACCCCTGCTGCTTTCCCCACCCTCATAAAAACCTGAGGTGCCAGAGAGGATAGATCTGGGTCACACAAATAAGGGACCTGTGCTCCTGATGCCTGGCCTTTGTTCTGGCTTGCTACCAGTGAAATGAGGCAACAAGACGCTTCCAGTCACAGATACATTTATTCTTCCATGTCTGTACAGCTGATAGATCAGTGCATGCTTCAAACAGCAGTACCTACAGAATTTTCTTCTGCTAGTAGGCTGAATAAACTGCTGTTCCTGTATTACGAGCCTATACAGATGCTTACCTGTTTCCAGGCTGGCAGTGCCAACTGCACTTGAATTAGGGGAAAAAGAAACCCACACAAAAAAAAATAAAGGGGGAGGAACAGCTTTGATTTCTTTTTTTTTTCACATCCAAACGTGGTGGGAGAAGAAACATCAGTTTCTGTCTCTTGGCCCTTGCCATAGCTATGGCTTTGAGATAGCAACACTACTGTCTCCTTACGAGCTGCCTGCTTGTCCACAAATGATGTGTGCCATACCCCTTTGTGTCCGAACTCTGCAGTGTCACAGCCACATCCCCAAAACAACATGTCTTTTGCCAAACAATACCAATCTTCCATGAGAAGGAGATGCACAGTCAAAAGTGGGAAATTCCATTTTGGCAGAATGGAAACTTGCCCACAAGGTTCCAGCAGACAGTGCTCTCATCTAGGCACAGAGCCTGTCAGCTCTGTTCTGAAGGACTCCTTGGCAAGGACAACAACAGTCTGTGATGGGTAAGGCAAGAACAACAAAACAGACCACGCACGACAGGGGTGCTGCAGTATCCTTCCTCCTGTTTAGGACTGGAGAAACTGGCACCAGCAGTAGGTAAATGTGACACATTAAGTGATAAATACCTTCAAATGGCGTAATCTCTTGGATTCTGTTTCCTGAGGGTCTGCAGAACATCCTCGAGAAGTGATAGCCCCAAATCCACTTTGAAGGACAGGAAAGGATCAGACAGATCAGGAAGAGCGGTGCCATTCTGGGAACCAGTCTCTGAGGTCACACAGTCTGTAGCCTGGTCCTTGTGGAACTGAGTTTGAGTAGCTTTGTTGTATTGATGAGAAGCACCAGAAAAGGAGACATCAGAGTGAGAATCCGTGTGATCGATGATGTTAGGGCAGCTGGAACTGTCCAGGTACAGCCGGGGAGGCTTAGGAGGTGCCTGTGCCTTGGCTAGGTTTTGCTCGCTCTGGCACGACAGGTAGTCAGACTTGTCCTTCAGATCCCTCAAGCATTCCCTCTTCTGGTGCTGTCCATCACCGTCCAGTGTGTGGCTGTTCTTATTCAAGATGATGACTTGGTTGCCCAGCTTTTTGTGTCTCCTGAGTGAGAAACGTCTGAAGAACGTTGTGGACTTAATGGATCCTCTCCGCCAAGTATCCATGCTGGTGGAAGGCAAAGAGAAGAAGGAAACTGCTGACTCTTCGCAGTCAGGTGTTGAACTTCAGCCACGGGCTCAGCAGCAAGTCGTGCAACAGGAACAACCTCTTCCTTCCCTGTTCCTGTAGCTGGAAGGAAAACAGAGAGGCTGGTATTGCAGGAAATGCAAACTTCACGCTACATCCCTGTGTTGAGGAGCAGTTGACCTGTCTGATATATTAGGGAGTCTCCTTCAGTGGAGAAGGAATGGTGATGTCTGAGCATATTAAATCTGTGCAGCAGAAGCAAGCTGATGGAGAATAGCAAAGGCACACAGTCACCATGAGAACAGATTTATTCTAGCATCTAGAACAGAAGGGCACTTAGGTACCATGGTAACCAGCCACCTTCATGGTGAAGGGTGCAGTATGAAAATCTCAGTGGGTGGTTAGGAAGGGAGACGGTGACTCAGTAACGCTGAAGGAAACCAAAGAAATTGTCAAATGGAAATTTTAAGAACGCAACAAAACGAAAATGTGAAAGATGAGCGTTAGGAAAATTGAATGCGAAATAGACTTACGGTTTGTCGGAGCAGCGCCCGAGTCCAACAGGCAAAGAGGAGAAACTGCTGAAGTACTCAGAGAATGGTGACCACCACGTTCTGAGATGCTGGAAGAAGCAAGTCCAGGGAGAATTCAGCCAGATTGGACCCAGAGCAATAAAAATCCACCGTGCCTTCTTCTCTTCGTGTGCCTCTTGTCACTGCTTCCCAGGCTGCAGTTCCTTGTGCGTATGTATTTGTTTTGAGCCAAGCCCTTGCTGAGTCAGCCACGTCAGAAACTGGGTTTTACACTATTGGTAATTGCCAGGATTGCAGGAAGTAGGTGTGTAAAGTGGCAAAGCATCAGCCCACACTCTGCCTGAGGAGAAAGCAAGCTCCCTCCGAGACAGGCACCCAGATTGCTCGAGAACCGTCAACGGGAACGTCAACTTGTAGCCCATCTTGAATCAGACTGCTGCTTACCTTTGTGCTCTCCTTGCCACGGCTTCTGGCGGCTCGTTGTATCAGCAGGGCTCCCAAATGAGGCCGGAAATAATTTCTTGTCTGTTTTACATTGAAATCCCCAGTGTGAGGTGGTGATTCAGGTTGTATGGGTGAGTCATTTGCGTGAGTCTCATGTAGGCTATTTCATTCAGGCAGATGACAGCAAATATCTGTGGTTAGTGGACAGGAGCTTTGAAGAAACCTCGTTCTGCCACCGAAGGCTGATACAATCTGCTGCTTTCTCAGACACTGTGAAGATCCATGCTGCACAGTACTGAAAGCTTATTTCATTCATGCAGTTCCATTATGCCAATTACAGCGTATTAGTCTCTTAATTCCCCACTCAAGGTTTTTCATACATTGTGGGCTTCTATTTTGTCCTCCCAGCTAGGCTCTCTGCAGCTGGAGGAACCACTTTGCTGGCACATGGTAGCAGATTTGCCCTTGCTCCTTTTTCCTGCAGAATCCTTTGCTAGTCTGCTGTCTGTTCATCCCTTCTAGTTTCCCTGTAAGATGTCCTTAAATCACCACTGAATCTAGTTCCTAGAGAAATGAACGTGAGGGATTTTTTTGTTCACCTTTTGTTGAGATGCTTTTATTTCTGCCTGAACCGTCAAGCAAATGAGGTGGATGTTTCCAAGCACTGCGGTGCTTTGAATACATCTGAAATCAGTGAGGCCACCTACTAATGCTAAATGGCTTTTGAAAGGAGAGTGCCAAAACCACCACTTTGCTCTGAGACAGCAGCTGTCATTTGCTGCCTACGTTTATTAGGCAGTCTGCAATCTCCACGTAGCTGACGTGACAGTTGCTTCCACACACAGCAGAGAGGCTCCAAGAGCTTTTGGGAGCTGAAACTCTTATGCTGGGTTTGGGAACATGCCTGGTTTCTTTTGTGCAGCTGATTCCATGCCTAAACCACAAAGGTTTGATTTTTATGGCATTAGCCTTTATAATGAATGAAGTGTGTGCTGGACTTTGTGCATCAGTGTTGTACTTGCAGAGCAAGCTTGTCATCCAGAATAACCAACCCCAGCAAGGCAAGCCCTGCTTCCCCATCCAGCCTCCTTGTGAGCAGCAGGAGGGTGTTTCAGCCACCCTGCCTGTCCTGTTCTTTGTCTCAGCACTGGCACTATTGAGGGTCAGCACTGCAGGCAGCTTTCCCACTTTATCTGATTTCCCTGGTGTCACGCTGCTCGGAGCTGCCTTCCTGACTGAAATGTGTGCTGTGAGTGTGGCTGATGGAGAGAGGGACTGGGGAGCAGTGACTTTGCAATATCCACTATCCCTGACAGGTTGCATTTGTTTTTTGCTCCTAGGCATCTGTGGTCTCAGAGCGGGATTACGAGAGCCTGGTGATGATGCGGATGCGCCAAGCAGCAGAGAGGCAGCAGCTGATTGAGCAGCTCAAGCGGGAAGATGAGGAAGAGGCTCACACCTAGCGTGAAAGTATGGATTCTCCCCATCCCATCATTCATCATTTCCAAAGCTGTTTCTTAAATTAAGCCAATAAATCTCCTTTTTTAAAACTGCTGTAGGAATACTGACTGCCAGCGCCTGCAGCGCTTCCCAGAGAGCAGGGAAAGATGGTTCTGTAAGTTTCAGTGTTACCCTGTCTGTCTGTGTTCTCAGCACAGCTGCCTGGTCAGAGGACAGGATTTGAGAGGTGCTGTGAGAACAAACACCAAACCTTTCAAAGCTTCTCAATTCCTGAAAGCTTGCTCAGGAGTTGTGGATGCAGAAGCCTCTGGCACCAGCTGTTCAGAAGGACCCACACTTAGACTTTGGTCTCTTCAGTGAAATGTTTATTGGTGTTGCCCTTACATCAGGATTGATACATGGTCCCAAACAATGCGGCGTTGCAGCTGTTGCTGTTAGCTTTACACAGCCCATACCTGAAATGCTCACAAGACCTGTTTGTGCTGATCTAAGGCTACTTCGGGAACCGAGGTGTTATGCTTGAGTGGTACTCTTGGGACTAAAAGCCTGATGCTGCTAACCATTGCCCCATCTGGGAGGGAAGTTGGCCTTGCTGCTGCATGAAGGGATTCTCAGAGAGCACCGTGTAGGTTTAGCAGCCTCCACTTTCATTTTGAGGACGAAGCATTGCACTGTCCATGCTTGACCTCCCATCCCTGCCCCCCAGGATCTGGGAGGAGGCTTGTTCTGAACCCACAGTTCAGCACATACCCCCTGGGACAGCCTCGAGGAACAGACAGGCAAGGCTGTGATTTGAGCTCTTTCCAATGCATGCTAAATAGATGATTAAAATGTAAAAAGATGATATTTGCCAGACTGCCATTCAGATGAATGTGGAGTTACAGCCATCTGTTCTGTGTGCATGCTATAGTCTGCACTGCTGGGTATGCCTTCCTCCCCCCAGGTCTCAGGAAATGGCAGGGATGCTGAGATTCCATTAGGTGAAATCTTGCCTCCACACTGCTCCTCCCCTGACGCCTGAGCGCCCGGAGTCTGGGACAGAAAGGAATTACTCAAGGGGAAAATTTTGCTGTCAGTCCTGTGTGAGATGATCCCCAGCAGGGTCCTGCTGAGGTGGAACGCAGAAGTCTTCCCTGCTATTCCTTGTGGAGGCACCACACCAGCGTTTGGCCCACGCCCGTCATGCTCACCACCCGGTAACCGCAGCTCTCCAGCTTGTTCAGGACTACCCGAGGGGGGTCGTTGACGTAGTACTCCCAGCTGCAAGCAGGAAAAAGAAGAGAGATGAAGTGGAAAAGATGAGAATTTCCTTGTGGAGCTGAGTCTGCCTTGCTCATAAACTGGTACAAAACGCTGCAGTGACTGCACCTGGCGTACTGCCTGCGTGATGCAACACCTTGGTTAACCAGATGGGGAAGGCCAAAACCCACAGCTTCCAGACCGAGGAAAAAGTCTGCCCAGAATGGAATTCAGTCTTCAATTGAAGTGTGGTTTGGGGACCAGTTGTCCAAAGCCACGTGTCGTGTAGTTAACTGGGCTGAAACCATTGCTGCAGGAGTTAGCGTGTATGCATAGCTCAGAATTCAAGAGGACAGTCTCTGCAAAGCAGGGGAAAATGTAGGATAGCACTTCAAACCGTGTTGTAGCAGTACAGAACAGCCTGAGCTTTTTCTTTGCTGTTCCCACGTTACTGCAAGTTGCAGACCTGACAGCTTGTAGGCCTGATACCCCCCTGTTATCAGCCCGTTTGCTGGTGCTTACACCCAGGCCTTGGTGGACCATTCTGGAAGCTTTTTACAAAGCAATTGAGGTGTTTCAAAGAGTAAAAAACCAATGTTTTTGCATATGTGAGACTGCTCCCACCATAAAGAAACCAGGCGGTGATTGTGGAGTGGAAGAGTAGCACAACGCAGACACAAAATGTGCTGAATGAGGCCAGGAAGCGGCAGAACCCAAATGGCAAGTCTAACCTTCAGTGCTGGATTTGGCAGCCTTTCTGTTCCTTTAACACAGTCGTTTGGGCTGCAGTATTTATTCATGCAGATGGGATAAGCTTCATAATTGTTGGGCTCTTAGATGACTCACCGTGCCAGATAAGCTGATAATGAAGGGCTGCAGGATCGTTGGTGATCTCTTTGGGCATCCTACCAAAGACTATCCTGACTTTCACGCTAATAATAATAAAAAAGGCCCAAAAGCATTTCCAAAGTTGCTAAGATTGCAGAACATTAATAGTGATGAGCGGTTGTAAAGCACGATACAACACCAAGATGTGAAAGTTGGTTTATTTTCCAGTTTCTCAAGACAGACTATACTTTGCAATAATTATAGATGTGCTGCGAAGATAATATGTGTTATTCCAAGTGCCTTTGAACTTCATGCTTTCTCTAAGAGGCTTGCCACATACCTTTCAGATTCACATGTTGAAGGTGGTAAATATTATTGCCATTATGCAGAGGGAGTTGATGAGGCAGGGGTTGTTTGTTATTTATAGGAACCTCAGAACTCCACGTGGAGTGAAACAAAGGATCGCGCACGGTGCGTACCAGGTGTACCTCCCTCTCTGTGTGCAAGCTGGCTGAATCAGGATGGGGACATCTGTAAAGCTTTCCTCCCAGCCAGAAGCTGGCAGGGGACAGAGAGGTCACCCCACACTGGAGAGGAATTCTGCACGTGCACACTGTAAGTACGTGGCCCTTTGGCTCCCAAGAGTGCCGAGGGTTGGAGTGTGAGCAACATGCTGTGTGTGGGGATGGGACTGAGCTGCAGCAGGACCGTCCTCCAAATGCAGTGATTTTTAGTCTGGTTTTTTAGATGGTTTGCTATTTATAAGTAGCAGCACTGATTGATAGCCTTTATAATTACAGGAGGTGCAGGGGACATTGCCCAGCATCCACCCATGCCCAGAATCCCATTCTGCAGCAGCCCAGGGTCAGGTTTGGGACCCTTGGCCTCATGGAGAGCCTGGCTCTCCCCGTGCCAAAACCCAAATGCCTGCAGGTTCTGCCCTTGTACATCAGATAAGGGACAGAGGATGCGTGCTGGCAGCTGATGGAGCTTAATGATGTGCCATTTGCAGTAGCTAGCACAGAGCTGCATAACAGGATCCATGCTCCCATTATTAGAGGCAATTAAGTGCTTTATCTGTGTATTACAGTGCTCCAGCAAGTCCATGCTGCTTAGACTTTTTCTTTCAGGCTCCCTCCAAGCTCCTTAAGTTGTGTTTAAGGTTTTGAGGCTCACGAGGATATGAAAAGGGCAGGATGTGTGGCATCCTACAGGCAGTGGGATGGAAAACCCTGCTTGTCCATGGTGCTCTCCTCCCAGCGGGGTTTTTTGGCAGAAGGTGGAAAGGGCTCACCCCACTGGCATGCTGCTGTGCCTCTCGGGGTGTCAGCATTCCTGCCACGTCATTTCCTCCGCCCCACATTGCTCAAGCACAAATGGGGAAGACGTGCTTGAAAATGCCAGTTGGGCCACAAGCAGGCACAGATAGAAATAGAAAGCTCTCCCATAGAGAAGCAAAATCTGGCACTCTCCCTCCTTATAACCCCGCATCTCCTCCCTGTGTGCTTGGGTATGCAGCATGGAGGCATTTTGCCTTCCCTTTTTGTTCCACCCAAATCCTGGAGATTCACCCCTATCTCAGCACCAGCAGCACTTGGTCCTCCTCAAAGCCTCTCCTGGTTTTCCCCTCGGGTCTCTCCTCCCATTGCATAACTCCCCGCGTGCTCCTGGGCTCGGCTCTGCAGGCAGCAGCATGAAGCTGGCACTGCTGCCAATCTCCGTGCCACCCACGGGTTTGGGAATAGCAGCACAGAGACAGCCCAGCCCTGTGAGCCCACCCTGGGGCTGCTGATGATGGAGAGGAGCCATGGAAGAGGTTGAGATCCTGCTGAAGCAGGTGGCCTGAGTTCATATTTCAGAGTTTCTTTTCATCATGGAGCCTTCAATTCTTATTTTTTTCTGCTCTTTAAGCTTTTTAAGTTTTTAATTCAATGGAGGAGCTGGACCTCAATGCTTGCCAGCTCAGTGCTGAGGATGTGGGTCTTCCCAGCTCCGCTGATGAAAGTCTGAGAACATGCTGGGACCAAGGAAACGCTTGGTTTTCCTCCCACTCCTCCTCCTCACCGCAGCCCGAGTGGGCAAGCTTGAGAAATCCAACCGCTCCCCTCTGCTTCAATGTGATTTGCATTCGGGGGTTTTGTTTTGCTTTGTGTTTTATTTTTTATTCCTCGAGAAAAAGAAGTCAACGTACCAACCAGAGAGAAGAAAAAGAAGTGGGCCAAGATGTAAAGAAGAGGATGACAGCGTTTCCACGCTGCACCCTGGTGGAGGCTGGTGTCAAACTCGGCGTGGGCAGGGAGAGACACAGGGACACGGAGAAGTGTCAGATGTGTTGGGAGCATGCAGACTGGGGACGTGAAGGAATGTGAACCCCGGGGTTCAGCAGCCCAAGGAAAGGCTTCAGGGAGGGATGCTCAAAAACCAGGAGAAAACTCGAGCTGAGATGGGACAAACTCTGGGTCAGGAGCAGAACTGGCAAGAGCCAGGCTGCGATGGGAGGGATGGGCACCATTTGCTTCTGAGCATCTCAGGGCTGAAAATGGTACCAAGACGAGGAAGGTTTGTCTTTGAGGATGGGCTAAAGGCAGATTGTTAGGCAGAAAGGTCCAAGTGCTCGCTGTGCCTGGTTTTTTTTTCAGCCAGGGCAGGTAGCAACCAGAAGCATCCCAAAAACGTATGGGCTGAGGATAGGGAGAAGATGAGTCAGGTGCTACAGTGGGCTCATAGTGAGAAAAACAGAAAACTGTGAAATATTAGGAAGATGTTGCTGGGTGAGCACTGACAGGTGGGGGCAAGGACAGGTTTGTGCCCCTCCAGCCCCAAACCAGCCCTGGTATTAGAAGGGGATGTGCCATGATGAACATGAGGAGTGAAGCTCTTGGGAAAATAGAGTGAGAGAGAGATTGAAACGTTGCAAAGAGCACTTACAAGTGGTTCCCCAGCATGTTCCTCTTCATGGCCCCCAGGAACTGCATCAGGTTGGGATCCGAGTGCTCATCTCCCACCATGGTGGGGCCAACCTCCTGCAGAAGGGCAGCAGAGCAGGTGAGCAACGTGTGGGAGCACGACCAACCAGGAATGGAATGGTGTCCTCAGAAACATGAGGTTTCCAGTGCTGCCATTAATGGGACTGCTGTGGGTTCCTCCACCTGGAGGAGCCTGGATGTGTCCCAGGACAAAGCCATCTGCACATCCCAAGAGAGGACCTTGGTGGCTTTGCTCTGGAGGCCACCTGGTGGCTGAGCACATGGTGGCTCCGGTCCCCAGGTCTGTAGGACAGCAATGAGGTGGCACTCACAGCCTCATTGCGCCAAACCAGCAAACCTCAATGTTTGGCCGTGAAATGAGAGGGCCACTTAGGGCCACAGACCGCTTTGGGAAGGGCTCTGCTATCAAGGCAGAATCATAGAATCACAGAGGTTGGAAAAGACCTTTAAAGATCATCTAATCCAACCACCAACCCATCGTCACCGTGTCCACCAAACTATGTCCGTAAGTGCCACACAAAGGTGACACGGAGGTGCCGTGGGGTGCTTTGGGCAGATGGGCACCCATGGGACGAGGAAGGACTGTCACATCGGAGCGACAGGTGGAGACGTGAGTCATCTCCCCACCAAAGCCATCAGATGGGCTTCCCACATGTCATATGGAGGGGACGGGGACATTTTCTCACCATGCTCCAGAAGTGTTATTTTTTGAGATATTCCTGGCCTGGACAATTTCCAGAACTAAGGAGCAGGGCACAGCAGACAAGTATAGCTCCAATGCGACCTCCATGATGACTGCACTGGGGGTGCTGACAGCCTCCATGCTCCAAATCCTACCCCCAAAGGCTCTGGGCTTTCCCCCCAAAATGGGTTTTCAATTGATTGTAATGGGTGGAGCTATTATTCCCTTTTTATTCTTCCCTCTGAAGAATGCCCCCCATCCACTGGCACTGCCATCAGCAAACCCACATCCATTATCATTGATTTATAATATGCAAAGGGCTGGACAGTCCAACAGCAGAGAATTTGCGTTTGGCTGGGAAAGCTGAGTAGATGTGGGTTGGGGGAGGCTGAAGAGCAGAGATGGTAACATCCCTTCTGACACCATCCATCCCCAAACCAGCAAGCTGTGAGTTAACCGTGAGCCTCTACCAGACCCCAAGTGGGAAGCGCTTAAGGCAGCACCGCTGAGCAAACATTTCAATGGGCCACCAAAAGCAGCAAAGGCCATCACCCCCTGCTAGGTGCCAGCATGGGCTGTTTCCAGCTGTGGCTCGATGCCAGATTTCAGGTTGTAAACGTTTGCTCTGTCCTGCTAAAGAGCAGAGTTTCCAAAGTGTGCAGGAAGGAGTATTTCAGTCCACCCTATTGCATGCATTTCCATCAAGTGCATTAAAACGCAACTGTGCAGTGCTTTGTGGCTTGGTCCATGATCACTTGATCAACTTGTACGATGCCAAATGTCATTGCAGAAACACCTTTGCTCCATCCCTGGATGCGCTTAAGGCTGGGTTGGACCCTGGGCAGCCTGATTCGAGTGACAACCATCTCATGGCAGGGGTTGGGGCTGGGTGGGCTTTGGGATCCCTTCCAACCCAACCATTCTATGGTTCTGTGATCTTTAAAGACCCTTCCAACGCAAGCCATGCTGTGGTCCTATGGTTCTATGATCCTTAAGGACCCTTCCAACCCAACCATTCTATGGTTCTATGATCTTTAAGGACCCTTCCAACCCAAGCCATGCTGTGATTCTATGGTTCTGTGATCCTTAAAGACCCTTCCAACCCAACCATTCTACAGTTGTATCATTCAGTGTCACAGCATCCCCACAAGTCCTCAGTTCTCTGCTCGCTGGGTTTGAGATGTTCCTGTAACGGGGCATCTTTGCATCTCTCACCGAACTCCTGCCAACCTGTCGGTTTGCTTTCTTCCTCATTTCCTACCGTGATATCCATACCTATAGCTCCCCTCGGGAAAAGAAGAAAAAACACACCCAGACGTCCTTCTGCTCTTGCAGACGTGCAGCTGGCAGCAAGAACTGCTCTGAGGCTGCAGATGCTGCAATCACCAAGAAGCAGCGTTTCCTTTATGGCTCTATATGAGAACGTGGCTTTGGGTGCTGCGCAACAGCCCTGCTGCCAATAACGCCCTTCCCTTTGGCTCGGGCTGTGCTTTCCACAGGAGCTTTTCCAGGAAGAGGGAAAGTCAGCAGCGAGGCCACATGGCTGCCAGTTACTTTTCCTGACTTTCACAGGCTCCCACAAGAAGTTTCCCAAGTGATGCTGTTTGGCATTTGGGGAGGGAACAGGGCAGCACTATGGGTACCCCACAGCACAGAAGGGATGGAGCAAAGGGAGGAGGGCTTGTGCACACCGCATTTGCCCAGCACACCTATGGGACATCACCCCACAGCCCTTGGGAAGCCCCATCCCCATCCCACTGCTCGCATCACCCTATGCCCTTATGCGCTCCCCCAGCCCCAAATACGGCCCCACAGCTCCGGGAGGGTCCGGCGGTGGGGCGGACTCACCATGCGGATCTGGGTGCTGATGAGGAGGTACGGCATGATCCCGCCGCTGGCACCGCAGCCCCGGGGCCGTGCCCGGGGGCGGCCCCGCTCCGCCCGCCCCGTCCCGTCGCGTCCCGCCCCCGCTCCGCCCGCGGGGGGAGGTGGCCGCGCTGCGCCCACCCCGGGGAACGGGGGGCGAGGGGGGAGTGGAGCCGGCTTTGTGCAAGGATCTTGGCTCTGCTGGGCCATAAAGGGGTGAGGGATAGGGAGGGGATGGGCAGAGAGACGAGGGACAGAGGGGGGATAGAAAGATGATGGACAGAGATCCAAAGGGCAGAGGTGATGGATAGGGATATGATGGTGTGGTGCAATCACAGAAGCAATCCCAGGTAAAGTATTAAAGGTTTAATGGTAGTGAACAAAAGATATTTTACTCGCAATCATGATCTCCACCAAGATGAGGAACAGCCAGGTCCCACACAGCAGAGATCCTCTCCCCTTAGTGGCTGGCTCTTAAATAAGCCCAGGGCAGTCCCACCCTGGGTCCACCCCTCCTGGTCACATGGAGGGGGCACAGGTGTTCCTAAGGAACAGCCACTGCCCTTCACCAGGTGCTCAATCACTAATTCAGGCTGTGACTTCATGTTTCTCTTACAGATGGACATGGAGATGAAGGACAGGGAGATTATGGACAGAGAGATGAGGGATAGAGAGATGATGGTCAGGGAGACAAAGGACGGGGATAAGGGATAAAGAGACAATGGATAGGGAGATGACGGA
The DNA here is from genome assembly GCA_013396635.1 of Penelope pileata. NCBI lineage: Eukaryota > Metazoa > Chordata > Aves > Galliformes > Cracidae > Penelope > Penelope pileata. Next base: position 26,025 of record WBMW01001779.1, read on the forward strand.
CAGAGAGATGAGGGCTAGGAAGATGCTCGACAGAGATGAAGGACAGGGAGAAGATGGATGGGGAGATAGATGATGGACAGAGAGATAATGGACAGGGAGATGGAGGATGAGGAGATGATGGACAGGGAATTGAAGGACAGGGAGATCAAGAATGGGAGATGAAGGATGGGAGATGATGCCCCAGGAGACAGTGGACCAGTAGACATTGGACAGAGTGGCAGTAAACTGGGAGATGATGGACAGAGACAAAGGACTGACAGATGATGAATAGAGAGATGATGGACAGGAAGAGCCATGGACCCTGCAGCTTTTAAACTTGGTGGTTTAAATCCCTTCCAAATGTGAGGGGAATCTCATATCTCAAGCCCAAACAAAGCAAATAATATTTCCACACAGAAAACTCTTCTTGCAGCTCATCAGCAGTAGACTTGGCAGTGCTATGTTAATGGTTGGACTTGATGACCTTAGAGGTCTTTTCCAACATAAATGACTCTATAATTCTATGATTCTATGATCAGCAACTATTAACATGCCGTAATTAATTCCTAATTTTCTTACTGATGTCAGAAACAAGCAGCTCAGGGGGAGAGCAGAAGGCTGTTTCCATGCAGCTGGGGCACGCTGTGTCCTTCCTGCCTGACCTGGGGCCAGCTTCTCTGCAATGCCACAGTTACTGATTAACTCCAGTGGGGATTGAAAGAGAAAATCCATATTTCTGCTCTCTACTCCAAAGAAAACGCTCCAACAAAGCCAGGTTTTGCTGCTGTTCCCATCACGTTTGTTGGTTTTGATTTGCCCCTATTGCCCAACTAAGTGCTTTCTCCTGCTGGCTTCACCTCAGTTGTGTTTCCTTCCTACACCCAAATCCATCACCCCATGACCTGGACCAGGTGATGTCTGCTGCGAGCGCATTCCCATCCCAAGGGGGCCCAGAGCTGAGATTCAGACCCTTGGATCTTTCTGCAAATTAAAGAAAAAAACCCATGCAGAGCTCTGGCAGCGTGGCAGGCTGCCAGGCGCTCGCTCTCACGGCTCGGTTTGGCTCCCACGAGGCTCTTTTAGGAGGGAGGAGAGGGAATAAAAGGGAGGAAAAAGAAAACAGAGTCTGCACACAAGATTTTGGGATTGAATTTCCCGTTGAGATACCGATATCTGGGAGATGGCCCAAGTGCTCTGCACAGCGGTGGCGTGAGGATGAGCTATAAAACACAGCACAAGGTATCTCAGCGGTGCCATCCATCATCAGAACGCAATTATCGCCCCGCGGCATGGCTCTGAGCCATCTGCTTCGAGTTGGACATGGACAGCAAGAACCTGCGTGAAAGAAAGCAAAAGGTGATTTGGCTCTGCCATAGATCATCATCCCATTACGCACAGGAGTGGCACTGAAGAGCTTTATTTTTCCCCTTTTGACATTATTTTTTCTGCAGGACCGATTAATTTCTTGCCCAGAATATTGCTGATTAATGGGATGGAGGCAGCGCCTTAGAACAACTCACATCCCTCAAATCTAAGGCATGTATTCACCTTCTGGAAGGTGAATGGCACTGCCACAGATGAGCCAACTTCTGGTCACTGTGTCTGATACAAGGAAGAATCCCCAAAATGCTGCAGAGCTGATTAATTAGCACCGCTCGTCCTCTGGGGCTGCCACTGAGAATCCCTATCCTTGGATCAGAGTAACAGAATATGTGTGATCCATCTTTCAGCTAGTAAATAATACACGGCCCATAGTTTGTGGAACAGAGAAAATCAAGCCCCAAAATCTTGAGCTCAGGATTTTGCCATTCATTTCATCATTAACCTCTCCCTTGCCTTACACAGAGCCCGTTTCTACCTTAAAAAACCCCAAATCTCAACCCAAGAGCAAGCAGTTCTTTACATCCCCTCAATCACAACAAGCCCTGTGCATGGCTGCTCTCTAAACCAACCATTCTCTACTCCCACCACGGTACTCAGTGTCTTTCCTCAATGCCATTTTTTGCTATGTTTGTCCCTTGCTCCTGGAAGCAGCCCAGAAAAGAGTGAGGTTTGAGACACGTACGTGCTCCTGGTGCTCTCCCAGAGCCCTGTGCCATCCTTCAGGGCACGTTCCCAACCCCAAAGTTCGCTGGCTGATGGACCAAGCCATGTGCAAGCATCTTTGCATGGGCGATGAGGGCCTCTTGCTGCATTAGAAGGTTTGATATGCCAAGAACATGGTGCTTAATGACCACTTGATGCATCTGAAAGTAATTGTGTTTCTTTTTGATAGTGTCCCTAATTGCTAAAGGAGTCATTCACCCGCAGCATCGGCTCCTTGCAACCCGCTGGCTTTGATCCTGCTCCCGCTGATGAACTCCTGGACGTGTTTTTAGGAGTAAGTGGTGACTTCCACACCACATTGTGATGTCACGTGGGAGAAATAAAGACTTTCTCCCCTACAGCTAGAGGTAAATTCTGAACAAGCTTCTTGCTGAGCTCTGGTTTGAGGCCGCTTATCATTGGCCGCAGCACCCACATCCTATTTGGCACGTCTGCTGGCGATCTGTGTCAGCAAACAGACACAAAACATCCCTGTAAAACCAAATCATGAGGTTATTTTAGGAAAAGTGAAGCACTTAGAAAAGAAAAAAAATCTTAAATCAGCCTACATTGGTGTTTATTTTACCCAGAGCCCCACCGTTAACTAACAGCATGGTTTCACCGATGAGTTTTAACTTATCCCCTCCCAATTGTGCTGAAATGGCGGAGGAGATCACTGCTTCAAAAGGTTTTAGTGACAGCAACAAAAACTGGTTCAGTTGAGGGGATCGTTTTCCAGGCTGGCACATTTTGGGGCAAAAAGATAATAACTGGAGAGGCAAAGCATGAGATACTATGGGAGCAGCAGGAGCTGTTGTGGTGATAAACCCAAAGGAGCTCATGAAAATCGAAGGGGAAGGGGAAGGGGAAGGGAGAAGGGAAGGGGGAAGGGAAGGGGGAAGGGAAGGGGGAAGGGAAGGGCTNGGAAAGGGGAAGGGAAAGGGGAAGGGAAAGGGGAAGGGAAAGGGAAAGGAAAGGAAAAAGGCAAGGCAAGGCAAAAGGCAAGGAGAAAGGCAAGGAGAAAGGCAATAGGCAAGGCAAGGAAAGGCAAGGAAAGGAAAAAGGAAAAAGGAAAAAGGAAAAAGGGAAAAGGAAAAAGGGAAAAGGAAAAAGGAAAAAGGAAAAAGGAAAGGAAAGGCAATCCATTGGGGAGTTCAGATCTTTACAACGCTCCGCCAACGTAGGGTTGTTATCTGCTGGATCACAGGGGTTAGGGGGAGAGAGCGGAGCAGCTCGAGCAGCCCCTCTGATTTCTGGAGGTTATTTCTTTCAAAGAGCTTGTTTTTATTGCTTTCATCAAAATGCGGCGTGAGTCAGGGAGGAACAATAAGGCTGCAGCATGGCGTTCCTCTGATACCATCTTCAATATCCGCGGCAGCACGGATTCACGCTGCCCTGGGTTGTACCTAACAACCACGCACAGGAAGTGCAGAAATTCAGCCTCCTGCCTCCACACCTGGCTGTGTGACCAGAGAAGCGTTCCTGTGCCTGTCACCCGAAATGTCGGCGTCAGTGGGAAAGGGTCGGGCAGGCTGGCAGCACAAGGGTTTGTAGGTTTAGGGGTAGTGCAGCTGTAGGTTTAGGGGTAGTGCAGC